>CM047816.1:41966804-42197503 GCA_026214975.1 Gentiana macrophylla | reverse complement strand
AGAGATCCGAGGGAGATCTATGCTCATCTCCGTGGGTATGATTTCCTTTTTCCAAGATGTAGATCGATCGTTGTTCTATTCTACTAGTACGTTTTAATTGCCTATTTAGTTTAATTATGTAGTAGTTAGTTTATTTTACCCCATGTGTTATAGATCTAATTCGCAGGTGAAGAAATCATGAAATAGTGGTTGCGCTTCAGATCCACGACGGTCTATATCGTTAGATCTCGAATACCAAATTCTTGATAATCGCCGCCAGCTACGTTGATCGATAGATTAAATTAACATGTTAGTAGCCTGATCAACTATTTGCATGTCTTTGTAAAATTAGCATGAAGTACGAATAGTGAAGTGTTAATTTGGACATTATCTTGATGGACCCTGTGAATGTGCCGATCGTTGTCGATAGTCGTTTCAGCGGGTTTATGGTATGAATTAGCGCTTATTATTGACAATTCTAGTTCTTTATGCGTGAAGAGAGTTTGAGAATGTGATAAACACAAGAGTAAACTTCAACTTGGTTTATTCATTGAGTAAAAAGATGTATAAATAGATACAATTGAGATAGAGAGACTCAGCTAGCTAGCTTGGGCTGCCACTTGAGTATGTAGATGTGGGCAAGCATGCAAAAGTAAAAGTAAAAGCTATGTCTATGACATAAAGTAAACTAGAGTTTGACATATTAATTGTTTATATGTACCACAATTAATATGTCTTTTACAATTAAATAAAGTGTACAAAATATCCTCAGATTTAACTTCCTCGAGGTCAGCTGGGCACTGTTTAACTTCAAAGAGACTCAACAGATCAAAGTAATGTCTGTAATATTTCCACACCCTCAAATCGGGTCAGATATGTTGATGCAAACAAGTTTGCTACTAAGTCTCATTGAACATAAGAGGTGGAATAGCCTTGGTAAGAATATCGATTCGATTCACCGAGGAACATATTGGAGTTGAATAATCTTGGCATCAATCTTTTCCTTCGTAGTGTGTCACAATGTCCACATGCTTGGTTTTATCATGATGGATGTGATCTTCACCATGCATAAGGCTGAATTATTATCACAAAGCAGAGTGATAGGTTGTCAAGTTCACCAATACCCTTTTAGCCATAGAGCTTCACAAATGCCAAGTACAAGTGCCCCGAGTTCAGCCTTTAGTGCATCGCTTCTTGACACAAGAGGTTGTTTCTTGCTTCTCCAAGTAACCAGTTTCCCCATACATACGAGCAATAGCTCGGGGTAGATCGTCTCATTAATGTGACATCCACCCCAATCAAGATCGGGTAGACCTTGATTGATCTATCAAGAGACTTGGTGAAGTGCGTGCCTTGGCCAGAGTGGACTTTAAATATCTCAAGATCCTATTCACAAGATCCCAATGTTGCTCAAGAGGCAAAGCATGAACTGACCGACTGCACTAACCCTATATGCAATATCGCCTCAGTGTGAGAAAGGTAGATGAGTTTACCTACAAGCCTTTGATATTGTTCTTTTCTCGACAAAGAATGTCACCATGCAAGAGGTGTTACTGGGTCTACTGATACAAAGAGTTTGCATCCCAAAGATGCCGCTTCTTCAAAGAGATCCAAGATATACTTCCTTTGAGAGATCGAAATGCCTTTATCTGCTTCTAGCTATTTCCATACCAAGAAAGTATTTTAGGTAGCCCATCTTTTAACTTGGAATACCTTTGCAAGAGAGTCTTCAAATGTTGATCTCAAGAGAGTCATCTCCAAAGAAGGATGATATCATCCACATATACAATAAGAATAGACCTTCTCTCGGTTGGTAGTCTTGATAAACATAGTGTGATCGAGTTGCATTGATGATATCCAAATAGCCTTAAACCACAAGAGTGAGTTTTCCAAACCAGGCTCCTGGGGATTGCTTCAGCCATATAGATTTCCGAGTTTGCATACCTTGCCTTGAGTGTGGGGATTGACAAAACCAGAGGTACATTCATGTAGACCTCCTTAGTAAGGTCACCATTGAGAAAAGCATTTTTGATATCCAATTGATGAAGAGGCCACTGTTGGACACAATAGAGAAATCAAGACTCGACAAGGTTAAGCTTTGCCACAGCAAAAGTTTTCAGATAGTCAATGCCATAAGTTTGAGTGAACCTCTAGCCACTAGTCCTGGCTTTATATTTGTCAATTGTACCATCAAGATTGTATTTTATGGTGAATAACCATCTACAAATTAATCGCCTTCTTGACTTTGGGGAGAGTTGTGAGGTCCCAAGTATGATTATCCAGAGTGCAAGTATCTCTCGCTTGAACAAAGAAATCCCCACTTATTATTTTGAAGCGGCCTCCCTGAATATTTTGAGGAATAGAGCGAGAGTCCAGTGTCCTGTGTAAACATGGCAAAAACAGGAGATAATCGGGTCATAAGATACATAAGTCCAATAGAATGATCGTGCATGATCTTTTCCCTTCCTGTAGAGCAATAGGTCTCATATCAACGCCAGCCAGGCCGAGAATCGCAGGGTGCCGAGGTTCAAAGCAGCTCCTCGAGTCGAGAGAGTGTTGAGGTTCAAGCAGCTCAGTTCAAGCAGGCTCAAATCGAGGTGCTGAGGTCTAGCATGCCCTGGGTCAGTAGGGTGCTGAGGTTCACTCACCGAGTCTCAGATGTTGCCGAGGGTTAAGAGTTTGCTGAGGGAGCGGATTTAGATCAATTGCAATCAGGTTTTCATTATTGACTCGCTTTCAGAGACTTGTCAGTAGTAGGAGTCCTTTTCAAAGAATTTTACATCCATAGAGTTGTAAAATTTCTTCTCAAGAGGGGTGAATAGCACTTGTAACCTTTCCTCGCCCTTAGCATACCCTAGAAAATGCACTTGTGAGCTTTGGGATCAAGTTTGCTTCGTGTTGGGCATGGATATAAACAAACACAAGACAACCAAAGATTTTTGGAGGCAATTGGGCAATAAGATGAGGGCAGGAGTGTGTGGTCACAGGTTTGATAGAGTCTTGAACCCTAACACTCACTGGGAAGCTCTGTTGATTAAGTATGTATGGCGCAAGATAGCTTCACCCCACATATATTTTGGGACATTTGTAGTGAACATGATTGATCTCGCCATTTCCAAAGAAAAGCTGTTCTTTTCTCTCAAAGAACTCCATTTTGTTGAGGTGTCTCAACACAACTACCGATATGGACAATTCCTTTATTCATCAAGAAATTAATGAGATTAGACTCATAATATTCAAGAGCATTGTCGGGCCTTCAAAATTTTAATCTTAGTGTCAAACCGAGTAGAAATCATGTTGTAAAACTCTTGAAAGATGGATCCAACTTCGATTTATCCTTCATTAAAAATAACCAAGTGGTTCTCGTGTGGTCATCTATGAAGGTGACAAACCATCTCTTGCCTGCTATACTTTTCACCCTCGAGGGTCCCCATACATCACTGTGAATTAAGGTGAAAGGTGTGGATGGGAGGTGAGGTAATTTAGTATATACAGATTTGGTGAGTTTGGCAAATTGACAAATATCACATTGAAGATCATTAAGATTACATCCTTTAAACAATTCTGGAATTAAAGACTTCAAATAACTAAAACTTGGATGTCCTAGTCTATAATGCCATAACATGATATTGTCTAGGTTCTGAGTGCAAAGCCGAGGCGATTCGCCTTCAT
The DNA here is from genome assembly GCA_026214975.1 of Gentiana macrophylla. Classification (NCBI taxonomy): domain Eukaryota; kingdom Viridiplantae; phylum Streptophyta; class Magnoliopsida; order Gentianales; family Gentianaceae; genus Gentiana; species Gentiana macrophylla. The sequence continues at coordinate 42,193,852 of CM047816.1, read as the reverse complement.
TTCTGCCTTCAAAGCAGGTTGATCACAAACAAATTCCCTGAGCAGTGGTTTAGCTTGACCAATCACTTCTCGTGAAGAAAGATCTTGGAATGTGCACCGATCCTTATAAAAACAATAAATTCAATTCAGATCTTTAGTGAGTTTACTGACAGATATAAGGTTACAATCTAACTTTTGAACAAATAAGACACCTTGTAGATATATCTGATTAGTAAGTTTAACTTTCCCAACACCTTTTGCATAAGACACAGAACCATCAAGCAGCCTTAATTTCAGAATTTGGGTGCATGGCATATAGTGGGTGATGAGGTTTTTATTACTAATCATGTGGGAAGAAGCCCTAATCAACAATCCAAGTCTCATTACTAAGAGGTGAGCGGAATATACCTGCTTTAGCATGAGTGGCCATTTCAAAGAGAGGAGCTACCTCCCGATGTTGAGCAACAAAAGCTTTAAAGGCAAAGAATCGAGCATTCAAATGGTCATTATTCTCTTCACAATCGACAAGCCTCGCTTTGATTTTCCCTGGTTGGTTTTGAGGTTTTAGAGGGATTAGGCTTGCCATGAAGCTTCCAAAGAATTGTCCTTAGTGTGATTTGTGCGCTTGCAAAGTGATCACAGTAACAACCTTCCAGCTTTCTCAAAGAGGTTTCAGAGGGTCCCAAGAACCCTCAAGCAGCCTTTCCCGACATTCAAGCAGGCGCACTTTCAAGAGGGTTATCAAGAGGGTGTTCAAAGCAAGATGACTTTCCTCCTGCTTTCTTCATGTTTGACCTCAAAGAAACATGGATTTGAGATTTGGGAGAGGTTTTGTGGCAAGAATTCTCCTCTAACATCATCAAGAGTAGGTTCACCCAAATGAGGAACTTGAAGACTCTTTTCTTTCTATGATGTCCTTATAGAGGGCAAAGATCCTTAACATCATTCTGTGGTGAGTTTCAAACATATCTAGGTGTTGCCATGCCTTAGATAGTTGATTAAAGTATTGAGTTACGTATATATCCCCTTGTCTGCAATTTTGAACTGAGCTTCGAGTTCATAGACTTCTGATGTATTATCTTTTTTTGAGTAAAGGTCTCCGGCATTGTCCTGCATTTCCTTAGCAAAGGTCATACATCATGAAGTTCTCATCGATCTCTTTTGTCATAGACCTCGTGAGGATGGTCATGACTTGGTTATTTTCTCGTGTCCCATGCTTCAAACTTGGGGTCGGGCCAAGAGGGGCAGTTTGGAACCGCATGATATCCCATCTTGCCCTGGCCGGAGATATACATTTTCATAGACCTTGACCATAGCAAGTAATTGTTACCATCAAGTTTATGATTTGTAAAGAAGAGTGTTCGCTTATCCCATCACGAGGCAATGTGAGTCTATCAAGAAGATGAAACTCCAGATAATGTTGACATTTTTCCTAAAAAGGACAGAGTTTTGCAAATGGATTTTAGAACTCAAGAAGGCTCCGATACCATGAAGAGAGTTTGAGAATGTGATAAACACAAGAGTAAACTTCAACTTGGTTTATTCATTGAGTAAAAAGATGTATAAATAGATACAATTGAGATAGAGAGACTAGCTAGCTAGCTTGGGCGCCACTTGAGTATGTAGATGTGGGCGGCAAGCATGCAAAAGTAAAAGTAAAAGCTATGTCTATGACATAAAGTAAACTAGAGTTTGACATATTAATTGTTTATATGTATCACAATTAATATGTCTTTACAATTAAATAAAGTGTACAAAATATCCTCAGATTTAACTTCGAGAGGTCATTGGGCACTGTTGAACTTCAAAGCAGACTCAAATCATCTGTAGTAATGTCGTGAATATTTCCACAATGCGCATGAGATATTAGGGACCAATTAATGAGGGTAGCTTATGATGATAGATTGTCTACTATCTTAGTCGGAGTAGATTGGGTTTGGAGTTGTACCAGAATTTAACAATGAATTAAAATTCACCAATGGGGAGGACTATTGCATGTGCGGGGGGGAGTAACTAATTACTCATAATTGAACTAATACATTAGAAACTTTGTTTGCTTTGTGAGAACTAATGTAACCTTGTTAGTTTGTGGCACCAATCTTACTACCGCCTAGAGTATAGTTGGTCGTAGACCGTTAATTGTGACAAGCTCAATCTTGATAATTTGATGTTCTTACGAGTCTCTGTGGGATCGACCTTGACTCGCCAGTACTCTACTACGATAGACCTAGTCCTATTGCTTGTAAGTTCTTTGCACGCGATCAAGATTTTCTGGCGCCGTTGCCGGGGACTCGTGTCAAAGAATACTTTTTATTTAAGATTGAGTGTCTGTATATATTCGAGTTTGTTTAATTGAGTCTTTTTATTATCTGTTTATACCAAGTCGCATGCAGTCGCTTCATTAAAATCAAAAAATTGCTTCCGGTTTATCGAGGGTATACCGTGGTAAACCGAGTGTCCCGGCTTTAGCGTAATCGCTTCGCTACCACATACAAGTCCATAGTCGAGTCTCAGATTTTTGAGTCTCGCGCTGTATGTGTAATGCTCCCAAGGCAAGTCACTAACTTTTTATTTTCTTTTGTTGTCTTGTACTACGCTACACGAAGTTCAGCAGCCAAACTCGAGAGATTCATACCTGAGATTGAAAATTTTGCTAGACAAAAGAGAAAGGAAACTCGAGAGAGATCTGTTAGGCTGGCGGACGATGTGAGTACACACGGGCGAGATCACAAATGAGAGGGAAGAAGAGATTCTGCCTTTGGAGGATACATAAATCAACATGGCACAGAACAAACAGAATGGACAAAATGGAGTAGGAGTTGTGGTACAAGTAGATAGGAGAACTCTACAGAGTTATGCAATGCCGGCGATTGAGTAATTCGTGCCAGCAATTGTTCAGCCAGAGAATGTGGCTGAGGTATTTCACCCGAAACCAAATGTGATACAAATGGTGACTAATTACAATACCTTCCATGGAATACCAAACGAAAATCCTGGTGTACACATCACCAACTTCTTGAAGATAGTCAGCACTGTCATACCAGCAGGAGTACCTGAAGATAACATCAAGCTGAAGTTGTTTCCATTCACTCTGAAAGACAAAGCGAAGATATGGTTATTGTCTCTAGCACCAGGATCGATCTACTGCAGAAGTTTATGATCAAGTACTGCCCACCTGGGAAGTCACTACAGATGAGACAAGACATTTTGAATTTCAAGCAGAGCCCCACTGAAACTTTTGAAGAAGCTTGGGAAGATTCAAGGAAGCTGATGATGGTCAAATTGGTACCATTATTTACCATCAATCTACCCCAGATTTGTGTTCTCAATGGGTATAATATGTATGAAATCATGGGTTGATTAGCTTAATGTCACTATGCCACGTCCGGGGTGATGAAAATGGTATTATGCGTATTAATCGTGTATTTTATGCGTTATTTGCTAGAAATAGAAGCTACTATGTGTGGTATGGCTTTACTGATATATGTTCGAGTGTTTGAAGCATCATTTGGGCTGAATATAAGAGTTAATTGATAGAGAATTGAACCGAGCTGAAGGTTGAAGTGTTTCGAGTGGAGATTGGACCCGACAATCTGATTGGTGATCTTGTAATGCCTTTTACGAAGCTTTTCAAGACGCATTGGGCTTGGACTACTTCATGAAAGTTGTAGGGAATGAAATACTAATTCCAACACACTTTGAATCACCCAAATCGGAGTTACGTAGGCCAAGTTATGGTCCAAATACCGAAGCTGGGCCTAGGGTATTCATTGTTAAGTCGGCAGCAGGAAAAAGACGAACATACCCTCGGTAACCCGGGATGTAACGCCGACTTACCGAGGCCCAGAATCTTCCAGAAACGCATTTTCTTGTCCTCCAAGCATTGGGTTTACCCCTAAGTCGGTTTATACACCTATATAAAGCCATTAAGAGCTGCGAAATAGTATTCATCTTCCATTCATCTTCCATTCTATCATTCATTCATACATCTATTCATCAACTAGCTACAATGTAGTCTTTTGGGAATAAAGTCTTCTTTTCTTTTCTTCTTTCAATAAGTCATGAGTCTTTCATTATTGAATTATGCTTGGTTTACGATCTTCATGGATCGTCTTGAGTCGCCGGAGGGAGAGGGAATAGAAGAGTAGATCTGTTCTTCATCATGGGTAAGACCTATTCCAATATTTTATTTCTTTCTTAGATTCATGATTGTTCTTGTGCTAGATCTAGATTATGCTTGAATCTAATCATCTATGAATTAATTAAACGAACCTTAATCTTTATTCGATTCGTTAATATGAAACGCAGAATTATGGGTTGCGCTCTTCAGATCTGCGACGGTCTTTATTGCTAGATCTGAATACCTAGTAAATCCTAATTCTATGGTTCGGCATCAGTTACGTTGATCTATAGATTTAATTTACACGTTTTTGGCCTGATCAACTATTTACATGTTATCGTAAATTAACATGAAGGACTGTTAGTGAAGTGTTAATTAGGACAATATCTTGATGGACCCTGTGAACGTCTTTGGTCAATGTCGATACCGCCTAGCCGGGTTTGCGGTATGAGTTAGCGCTCAATATCGGCAATTCTAGTTCTTTATGCGTATGGGGTATTACAGACCATTTAAGGAGGGTAGCTGGCGTATAGATTATCTACTGCCATTGTCGGAGTAGATAGGGTTCGGAATTGCACCCGCAACTTAATTACAAAAATGGATCAGATGAGGATTAAGGGAAGATTAGTTATGAATAGTTTGGTTAATGCCTTTTCGATATATGATTGATGATTGGTTTATTTGCAACCCTTTTATTTATTGTTCCCCTATGTTGGTCAATGACCACCCCTATCCGGTTGACCTATGAATTGTGGTTGTTTTTAGCATTATTAAATAATAGTCTCTATGGGATCGACCTTGACTCACCCTTGCTATACTACGATTGACCTAGTACTCTTGCTAGTACGCCGTGTGTATTAGTGAATTGCACACGTGATCAAGTTTTTGGCACCATTGCCGAGGACTATTTATTTAATTGTTAGGTATAGCCATTAATTTATAGTTAACCTTTTTTTTTAATTTTTTCTTTTCGAAAATTGAATAAAAGTGTGAAGGTCTTTTTTCATCGCCGTGTTCCTAAGGCTGTTGACCAAAGGATGTGCGGGAGTTTTTTTTACTTCACATGATTATTTGATTATTATTTTGAGACTTGAGTATCTTTTATTTTTATTTGGAGTCTTGTATTAGTTATGTTGTGTTTAGGTAATTAAGTTGTTATGTATTGGCTTAAATTGTTTATTGCACTTCCTCCATATAGTCGTGCTATTTACTGCCATATGACATAATAATTTTGTTATTTATTCACGTCTCGCGGTACTAATGGCCTTTGTGCAAGAATTTTTTGTATTAGCTGGCCTAGTGCAGATTAGTCCTTTTGAGAAGACTACTTTTGTTCCAGTTCAGTGATATTCAGACAGTTAGCCGAGTTCTTCTATTTTCCAAAGCTAAGTGTTCTTATCCTTCCTACTTTTTTATTGCTTTATTTTTCACATTGGGGACAATGTTGAGTTTTAAAGTGGGGGGTAGGCGACACTTAATTTGAAAAAAATTGGGACACACTTACACTTACTTTTGTGAATTTTGATTTTTTTTGAATTGAATGAAATAAAAACCTTAATTCGTTGAAATTCCTTAATTACATACTTAATTCATTAATGCTGAATAAGGGGTTTGTCAACTATTTGAAGTAGTGGTTTATTAATAATCTATCATGTTGTGGAATCGACCTTTTTTTAAGCACGTATAACTCCTTTTTTTCAGTGTGTAGTATAGATGACGCATTTTTCAATTTAATATGAAAGAATGAGCATGTGCTATGTTGCATGAAGTAGTGACTTATTAATTATAACTCATTTTTTTCATGGATGATCTCTCTGTATTTGGAGATAGCTTTGATAAAAATGGCCTACTTGAGTAAAGTGCTAAAGAGATGTGAAGAGACCAACCTTGTACTTAACTGAGAGAAATGTCATTTCATGGTTACAGAAGGAATAGTGTTGGGTCATAGGATTTCGAGGAAGGGAATGGAGGTTGACAAGGCAAAGATAGAGGTAATAGAGAAGTTACCCCTCCAAAGAATTTAAAGACTTTGCGAGCCTTTCTTGGCCATGCAAGATTTTATAGGAGATTTATCAAGGACTTCTCTAAAGTTTCTAAACCTTTGACGGAATTACTTGAAAAATATGTACCTTTTGTGTTTGGAGAAGAATACAAGCAAGCGTTCAACACATTAAAGTGAATGCTTAAAACTACCCTCTGGTAACCCCAGAATGGAACAAACCTTTCAAGCTTATGTGTGATGCAAGACATTATGAATTTCAAGCAGAGCCCCACTGAAACTTTTGAAGTAGCTTGGGAAGATTCAAGGAAGCTGATGTCGGTCAAATTGGTACCATTATTTACCATCAATCAACCCTGGATTTATGTTCTCAATGGGTATAATATGTATGAAATCATGGGTTAATTAGCTAAATGCCACTAAGCCACGTCTGGGGTGACGAAAATGGTATTATGCGTATTAACCGTGTATTTTATGTGCTATTTGCTAGAAATATAAGCTAATGTGTGTGGTATGGTATTATTGACAGATGGTCGAGTGTTCGAAGCATCATTTGGGCTGAATATAAGAGTTAATCGATAGAGAACTGAACCGAGCTGAAGGTTGAAGTGTTTCGAGTAGAGATTGGACCCGACAATCTGATTTGTGATCTTTCAATGCAGTTTACAAATATTTACAAGACGAATTGGACTGGGACTTCTTCATGAATGTTGTAGGGACTAAAACAAGAATTCCAACACACTTTGAATCACCCAAATCGGAGTTACTTAAGGCCAAGTTATGGTCCAAATACCGAAGCTAGGCCTAGGTTATTTCAAGTTAAGTCGGCAGCAAGAAAAAGACGAACATACCTTCGGTAACCCGGGAGGTACCGCCGACTTACCGAGGTCCAGAATCTTCCAGAAACACGTTTTCTTGTCCTCCAAGCATTGGGTTTACCCCTAATTCGGTTTATACACCTGTATAAAGCCATTAAGAGCTGCGAAATTGTATTCGTGTTCCATTCTATCATTTGTTCATAGATCTATTCATCAACTAGCTACAATGTAGTCTTTTGGGAATAAAGTCTTCTTTCCTTTTCTTCTTGCAATAAGTCATGAGTCTTTCATTTTTGAATTGTTCTTGGTTTATGATCTTCATGGATCGTTTTGAGTCGCCGGAGGGTGAGAGAATAGAAGAGTAGATCTGTTCTTCATCATGGGTAAGATCTATTCCAATGTTTTATTTTTTGCTTAGATTCATGATTGTTCTTGTGTTAGATCTAGATTATGCTTGCATCTAATCATTTATGAATTAATTAAACGAACCTTAATCTTTATTCGATTCGTTAATATGAAACACAGAATTATGGGTTGCGCTGTTCAAATCTGCAACGGTCTTTATCGCTATATCTGAATACCTAGTAAATCCTAATTCTATGGTTCGGCATCAGTTACGTTGATCGATAGATTTAATTTACATGTTTTTGGCCTGATCAACTATTTACATGTTATCGTAAATTAACATGAAGGAATGTTAGTGAAGTCTTAGTTAGGACAATATCTTGATGGACCCTAGGAACGTGCTGGTCAATGTCGACCGCTGTCTAGGCGGGTTTGCGGTATGAGTTAGTGCTCAATATCGGCAACTCTAGTTCTTTATGCGTATGAGCTATTACGGACCAATTAAGGAGGGTAGCTGGCGTATAGATTATATACTGCCATTGTCGGAATAGATAGGGTTAGGAATTTCACCCGTAGCTTAATTACAAATATGGATCAGATAAGGATTAAGGGGAGATTAGTTTTGAATAGTGTGGTTAATGCCTTTTCAATAAAAGATTCGTTTATTTGCATCACTTTATTTACTGTTCCATTATGTTGGTTAATGACCATCCCTATCCGGTTGACCTTTGAATTGTGGTTGTTTTTAGCATTATTAAATAATAGTCTCTGTGGGATCGACCTTGACTCGCCCTTGCTATACTACGATTGACCTAGTACTCTTGCTAGTACGTCGTGTGTATTAGTGAATTGCACACGTGATCAGAAGCACAATGAGATGCCCTCACCATGATATCACTCTGCCCGTATGAATGCATAGTTTCTATCACGGATAGCAGCCAAGTGAACAAATGAGAGTTGATGCATCGAGCAATAGATGTTTTACGTTGCTATCACCTGAAGAAGCTGAAGAAAAACTGGAGCAAATCGCACTTACCAGTCATTGGGGAACGTATCAAATTGAGACCGCCAAAGTAGCTGAAGGCTTATTTGGAGAAGATACTTCTTAAAAGATCTTATACCAACTAATTGCAATGAATGAGAAGATAGCTGGCATGCAAGATCGAATTGCCAAGTTTGAGAAAGTTCAAGATATCGAAGCAACCAACACTGAGGACTTAAACTATATAAGGAGGCAAGGAAATTCTTATGGGGGCGGATACCGCCAATGTTCTCATGACCACCCTGGTTTTAGACTGAGTGGCCCTATTGGGGTTTTCGACAAAGTGATTCTAACGGTGGAGAGAGACCAAGACAAACTGGAGGATTCATGCCTCAATTCAACAAGTCAGGTGGTTGGGAAGCAGCCATGGATAAAATGAGCTCAACTGTGACCGACACTGTCAATCAACTTACAAAATCTGATGTTCACAGTTGAGCTCATTTTACGAGTCGGAACACCAAGTGGACTGTCAGTGAAGTGTTAATTAGAACACCAAGTTGAGCTCATTTTAGGACATTGTCTTGATGGACCCTAGGAATGTGCTAGTCATAGTCGATAGCTGCCAAGGCGGGTTAGCTGCCTAGGCTCATTACTGAATTGGTGTAACCGATGCATGTACTGTTCTGACAATAGTGAGGGTGTACAAGCAACAGGGTCTGACATAAATGGTGTTAATTAAATGCGATATAACCGCTGTCGGTTTTATCTTTTCTACCATTTGACTATCTTTGACAAGGTAAACTGATGTTTGAAGTCAGTTTTTAGAATAAATTTAGTTCCATCAATTCTTCAGTTTCAGTTAGTCAGTTTGAGATTGTTGATGTCAATGACTGATCTGTTACGTGAGCGCACCCATCAGAACAAAGATCAATCCCCTTGACAAATCTCTAGGCTTAAACTGACTTAGCTGACTTTGATTATACCCAATTCAGTTCTCAGTTTGGCAAATCTTTCTTTGTCCAAAGGTTTAGTGAACATGTCAGCCAACTGATCTTCAGTCGGGACATAGAGAACTGTGATATCCTTATTTTCCACATGATCCCTTATGAAGTGATGTCTCACATCAATGTGTTGCGTCCTTGAGTGCAAAACTGGATTGTCAGTTATAGCTATTGCACTTGTATTATCACACATTATATGAATCATTCCCTCTTTTATTCCATAATCTCTAATTGCTGTCTGATTCACAAAACTTGAGCACAACAGCTTCCAGCTGCTACATACTCAGCTCCCGCTGTTGATGTTGAATTCAAGTTTTTTTCTTGCTGAACTATGACACAAGTCTATTTCCCAATAACTGACATGTGCCTGAAGTACTTTTTCTATCCACTTTGCATCCAGGATAGTCCGAGTCTGAGTAGGATATCAGTTTGAATTCACCTTCTTTTGAATACTATATCCCAAATCCTTCTGTATCTTTCAAATACTTTTAGGTTCTTTTGACGACAGTAAGATGGCTTTCTTTAGGTCTAGTTTGAAATCTGGCACATACACCAACAGTAAAGGATATATCAGGTCTACTAGCTGTAAGATAAAGTAGACTTCTATTCATTCTTTTGTAGAGAGTTTGATCCACATCCTTGCCATCCTTATCTTCATCTAATTTGATGTTGGTTCCAATTGGTGTTGCAATGCCAGCTGATTTTTCCATTCCCAACTTTTTGATCAATTCCCTTGTATACTTGGTTTTATGAATGAAAATTCCACTGTCCATCTGTCTTACTTGCAATCTGAGAAAATAACTTAATTCTCCCATCATACTCATCTGAAATTTTCTCTTCATTAAACTTGCAAATTTCTCACAGAGTTGCTCATTTTCTGATCCAAAAATGATGTCATCCACATAGATTTGAACTAGGAGAGTACTTTTTTCAACTTTCATTCTGAATAAGGTCTTACCAATAGTTCCTTTTATAAAACCATTATCCACTAGAAACTATGATAGAGTTTCATACCAAGCTCTTGGTGCCTGTTTGAGTCCATAAAGAGCTTTTCTCAGCTCAAATACTTTATCAACTTGATCTTTGATTTCAAATCCTGGTGGTTGCTGAACATAGACTTCTTCTTCAAGCATCCCATTCAAAAATGCACTTTTAACATCTGTCTGGTACACTTTGAATTTTCTTGTGAGCTACAAAGGCAAGAAATAGTCTGATTGCCTCAAACCTTGCAACTGGGGCATAAGTTTCATGCAAGTCTATCCCTTCAGCTTGTGAGTAACCTTTTGCTACAAGTCTGGCTTTGTTTCTGATAATATTCCCATTTTCATCAAGCTTGTTTCTGAAAACGCATTTATGTTGACATGATCTGGCTTGTCAACTAAATCCCAAATTTGATTTCTCTCAAATTCGTTGAATTCTTATTGCATATCCAAAATCCAATCTGGATCGTTTAAGGCTTCTTCAATCTCTTTGGGTTCAGACCGAGATAAAAAGCATGCTATCATAGCATCTAATTGGTGTCTAGTACGAACTCCAGCTTGAAAATCACCTATCACTTGTTCTTCAAGGTGATTTCTCATCCATTGATGTACTGGTGGTTGCATCAATAGGTTTTCATTTTGTTGAGCTGGTTCTTCTTGATTTTGATCATCAGTTTCTTCATGTTGCTGTTCAGTTGCTGGTTCAGTTACTGGTAAGTGGTAACTAAGGTTGATCTTGATCTGAAGAATCTGAGATATTTAATCTTCCAATATCAATGAAAACTGGTTCTGGAATCTTGTCTGACTGAGGCTGACATGCTGGTTCATCATTGTCTTCAATTGTGTCTCCAGTTACTTTGGTTCATCAAAAACCACATGTATTGATTCTTCATGCTTAAGTGTCCGCTTGTTTAACACTCTAAAAGCTTTACTGACACTTGAGTAGCCCGGAAATATTCCTTCATCAGCTTTGGGTTGGAAAACTTTGAGCTGATCTTTGCTATTATTGTGAACAAAAAATTTGCTTCCCAAGGCATGAAAGTATGAGACATTTGGATTTCTTCCATTCCAAATCTCATAAGGTGTCTTTTTCATTTCTCTTGTTCATGAGAGCTCGATTCTGAGTATAACAAGCTGTGTTTACGGCTTCTGCCCAATATCTTTCTGGCAATTTAGATTCATAGATCATTGTTCTTCCATCTTTTTTGAGTGTTCTATTCCTCCTTTTAGCTACTCCATTCTGTTGAGGTGTTGTTGTAGCTGCAAGCTGGTGTAGAACTCTGTTTTCTCCACAATATTCGATGATTATTTTGTTGAGAAATTCTATTCTTTTGTTTGATCTGATCTTGCTTACTGTAACACACTTTTGATTTTGGAGTCTTTTGAGAAGTTCGGTCAGTTGTTGCTTAGTCTCACTTTTCTTGGTCATGAAAATAACCCAAGTGTATCTTGAAAAATCATCAACCACCACCAAAGTGTATTTCTTTCCACTAACACTGATTGGTGTAACTGGTCTAAACAAGTCCATATGCACTAGTTCTAAAACTCTGTTTATTGAATGCTGAGACTTAGTCTTGAAACTTTCTTTTGTTTGTTTTCCTTGTTGACATGCATCACACCGGCCGTCTTTCTTGTATGTCATCTCTGGTATTCCAATCACCAAATTCTTTTTGACTAACAAGTTGATATCATCAAAGTTTAGGTGACTCAGTTTCTTGTGCCACAACCAATTGAGTTCTAACTTGGTATGCACGATCAAACAAGTTTCTGAAACTACTGTAGACAAATCTACAATGTACATATTCTCTTCTCTTCTTCCAGCAAGAAGTACTTGGAAAGTTGTTTCGCTGACGACAATGCAGTACTTCTTGACAAAGGGGACTTTGTATCCCATATCACAGAATTGATTTGCGCTGAGTAAATTGTAATGTAGTCCTTCCACGTAAGATACATTCTTGATTGTGAGTCCATTTCTGATTAAGTTTCCATAACCTTTTGTGTAACCAGGTTTGTCTTTACTTCCAAAATTGACTCTTGGTCCATCTTTCGCTACAAAATCAGTGAGATAGTCCTTGCTCTTTGTCTTGTGTCTAGAGCATCCACTATCAAAGTAACAATATCATGAAAAACAAATTAAAATGCCGTAGGTACCAAACTCTGTTTGGTCCATAGTGGTCAGTTGTCAGTACAACTCTAGGTATATTTCAATAAGGTCTTCTCTGGAAATTGTTGCACTTGTTTTCATTTATGTAAGACACACTTCCATAATATCTTTTTCTGGATTGTGTCTCATTTATATGATTTCTAAGGTCTTCTGGTTTAGACTGATTTCCAAAATGTTTTCTATTATTAAAAGTTGCATAATAACCATCATTATTTTTGTACTGAGGTCTGACTGACCTTTGTACTGGGACTTTTGCTGAGAACTGGGATAAGCTCTCTGCTGAGTCTAGGACTGAAAATTTTGATAAGTTTTCTGTCTGGAATGATTGTTCTTATCAGTTTTAATAGTTGGTTCAGTAAAATTCCAATAATCATCAGTGGGGTATAGTCTGCCTTTCCCCCTAGATGTGTGAATCTTTGAATGATGGACATTCTTAGATTTACTCTGATTATAATTTTTCTGGTTCTTGACTTGATCAGTTTCTGTAGATCTGGCAGTTGATATACCATTTCGATTTCCTTGAGGTACAGTTGATCTACCATTTGGTTTACCTTTGTTGGTAGGTTCAATTGTCTTCTTAGAGAACTGAGTTGTCTTATGTGAGGCTGACTTTACTGGTTCAGCAATTTTCTCAGTTTGTGGAAGTTGCTCGGCTACAAACCTAATACCAGGTTTGATATTAGGTTCAGCAGCTTTGCTAGTTCCTTCCTTAGAAGATTGCTATGTATCAATTCCTAAGCCTGTTTTGTCTCTATATGGCTTTCCTGATTTGAATCCAGTGGTTGAACTTTATTGAGCAAAAGATTCGATTTGTCACCGCCGATGCAAGAGTCGACATCGATTCTTCCTTTTATCGCCTAGTCAGTTTCATCATATTTAGCTCAGACTTCAATGTTTCAACTTCAAGAATTAGAACTTCTTTCTCAGCTTTAATTGATTCATAACTAGTTTGAATAGTTACTAGCAAATTCATCAATTCTTCATGTGTTTCTTCTAATTCTAGATTTTTTGGATTGGAATCAGCAGTCGAAGAACATGCAATTTGTATGAAAATCTGAGCTGAGGAATATTTAGAGTTAGACTCACATACCTCATTTGGATTCTCCATATGAGCCATTAGAGCTGTGTCATCTGATAATCTTTTAGTGCCAGCTTCATAATCTGACTCATCTCCGGCTAAGAGTGCTCTTCTTCTAGTTCTTCATTGCTGAGTCTTCTTACTAGTCAGCTCTGGACATTCAGCTTTGAAGTGTCCAGGCTTCTTACAGTTGAAGCAAAGATATTCATCGTCTTTCTTCTTTTCAGGAGTCCTCTTGATGAACTTCTGAGTGACCGGGTGTCCACTCTTCATTTTTTGAATTCTGTTCATCATTAGAGCCATCTGCTCCTCCATCTCATCCAATTGCTGAAGATTGCTAGATGAGGTTTCTTGGTAATCATTTGATGCTGCTGCTGCAAGAACTGTTGTTTTGGGTTCCTTCATGGCTTTGATTAGAGCTGTTGTCATGGTGAAATCTTCACTGAATTCATAAGCTTTTGAGATCCGAGAAGATTTTGAAGGAATCTTCTATGTCAAGTATTCATGATTCTTCCATTGCTGTGACCTTCATCTTCCAGCACATTGGTAAAGCCTTCAAGATTCTAGTGTTGATTTCTTTCTTGGTGTACTCAATCTTGAGTAGAGCCAGTTCATCCATGATAGCGTTGAATCTGTTTCCATCAGATCAATATTCTCGCCTAACTTCATCTCGAAATTCTCAAACTTCTATTTTGCTACAATGATCTTGTTCTCTTTAATTGAACCTTCACAAACTAACTAAAGTTTCTCCCATATCTCTTTTGCAGTAGTACAATCCTTGAATTTCAGGTACATGTTGTTGTCAAGATTTCTGAGTATGATGTCCATGGTGACATTGTTCAGGTTATTTCTCTTTCGATCATCCCTGGTCTATTCAGCTTTAGGCTTGGGGAACTCTAACTTGATTTTCACTAACAGTTCGCATGTAAGTGATCTAGATAGGTCCATCAGTGAGTACGTCAATCATCTCATCATGAGAAGCTGCTAGAAAGGCCTGCAAACAACATTTATATTCATCAAATCTGTCCATGTTGCACATTAGCATCTGTCTGGCATACTGATTGTTATCTATTGTGAGAGTTAGTGAGAATTGTATTATGCAAAGACTGGAATCTGAAACACTGAGCTTTTTCCGGAGAACAACTAGACGAGATATAGAACAAATGAGTTTTTAACAATGACTAGTCACCAAAAACCTAACTGTGAACTGAGTCTCGTGCTGATTGATTAATAATTAAGGTTCAGTTTTAACTTGTGTGGAGTTGAGCTGAAAAAGCTGAGTTTAAGTCAAACTGGCTTATACAAAATTGAGTCAACCGGCAACGGATATAAATTTTAGCCTTTATCTGGATCTTATTATTCTATAAGAAAAAGCTGTGTATGCAAAACTGAATTCTGGTGAATGTCAGTTTGGGAACTGTGTGTGCTTATAACAATCAATTTCAGTATGTTTTATAAACAACTATAAATGCTGTAAATTAAATAACCGAATGTAAATGCTTAAAGTAAGTAGAGCAAGAATTATAGTGGTTCCAATGGTGTAATCCTGTCAGTCCACTCTTCCCCTGTGATGTAGGAGGAAATTCCACTAGAACTCCTTGAGATACGCTGTTACAAAAAGTCCTATATAATAGTCCTTGACTAATCCCTAGTGTCACTATCTAAACAACTAAAGAACAGGTTGTATGGTTGCTCTTCAACTGCTTGAACCACTGGTCCTTAGAGGGTTGTATTGCCTCTTCACCAGCTACCACCACAAACACAGTCTACCCGACTACAAATGTCATAAGTGTCATTGGCAACTCCTTGACCGGATTGCTTCACAGTCTAAGCCTTTGATTAGAATCAAAGTTGGGCTGAGAATCAATAAATTGATTCTTGCTTGTGGTTCTTCAAATTGTAGAAATCTGTATAAGATCGATGTAGCTTGAACACTTGAAGAATTCTAGATAAGATCTTGTTGAATGCAAATAACAATTTGAATGAACTAGACTTTTGCACAAGTAAATGCTTGTAATCTTGTTAATTCTTGGTGTTTGATCCTTGGTGCAAAGTCATCTATTTATAGTGCGAGGTCTAACGTTCATTTTGCTTGAATTCGAATTGTATCAACGTCTATCTTGTAACGGCTATATTTAGTGACCATTCTGACCTGTCAGTATATCATCCAATAGAGTTGCTTCCTTTACAACGTTCGAATGTAATTTCAGTTTGTTGAATGATTGATTTGTAAAACTGAGTTTCCTGATCAGTTTTATACTAAGTATGTCAGTTTTCAGTATACTAACTGACTTAGAGCATTAACTGAGTTTTTACTCTTGTTCAAAAACTTCAATACTCTATTTATCTGATTATATGTGACTGAATCGGATTACACCATTCCTTATAAATATTTTCTAAGATATCATTGTCCTTATGATACTTAGGTCTTCTACAAGATCCATAAATTCAGTTCAGGCCATCACAGAATTACCTGAATTCTAACTTTATAGTCTCGGCTTAAAGTCTTTATAAGTGAGTTTGAACCCTCAGTTCTTCAATCTTCCTTAACTGAGTCTGTGTCTCTCAGTTCTTCAAATACTGAGTTTGTTCCCTCAACCTTCAGTTCTAGATAAGCCAATTGAATCTGTGTCCCTCAGTGAACTTACCTTCTTCGATTAAAGAGTGAACTTGGCCTGGTGTATATCTTCGATCCTTACTCAGCATCAGCTTATCTAAATGTTTTCCAGTTTCTTAGATGATTTCCAGTTTCAGTTCTATGACACTTCTATCTATTACAATGCTTGTCTGATATAACCTATACAATTATCAGACTCTAGTAAAATCTATACATTCAATTCTAGACATCTTTTAGCATTCCACTATAACAGTTAGTTTCAGTACTTCATCAATGGGGTGTTAACAAACATGTTCTTCAATAAGATGAATCATCATCAAAACTAAATTTTATTCCCAACACTTGCTTTGTTTCTGACAATTTCTCATTGTTCATCCATATTGTTTCTGAACACCCATTTTGTTCCAATGATGTTGTCCATGTCTGGTCTATCAACAAGTTCCTAGACTTCATTTCTCTCAAATTCATTGAGTTCTTCCTACATGGCTGTAATCCAATCAGCATCTTGGATTGCATCATCTGTTGTCTTGGGTTCCACCTATGACAGAAAACAAGTTAGCATCCTTTCTAGTTGGCTTTTGGTTCTAACTCCAGTATGAACATCTCCAATGGCTTGTTCTTCGGGATGATCTCTAAGCCAATTCAGGTCAGGTTGAAGTTGTGCTTGATCTGCTTCTTCTACTGTTCTTGCTTGTATATCAACTTCTTGAGTTTGAGTTGGTGAATCTGTTGTTGTAGTAGCTGGTACATCATCTTGACTGTCAACATAGTGGTTCATTATAGTGGCTAGTACTGTTGTATTTATATAGACTTGTCTTTGTGTAGCTTCTTCTTCAAAATTGTGTAAGTCTTCACCACTAGTGTTTGGTTTAACGAACACTACATGAATTGATTCTTCAATCACCAAGGTTCTCTTGTTTAGTACTCTGAAGGATTTGTGGGTGTCTGAATATCCCACGAATACTGCTTCATCAGCTTTTTCATCAAATGTATGTAACTGATTCCTGTTCAACACAAAACATTTATATCCAAACATATGTAAGTGAGATATGTTAGGTTTTCTTCCATTCTATATTTCATAGGGTGTTTTCCCATGATGTTTATTTATGATATATCTATTTTGAGTGTAACATGTAGTGTTTGCTGCTTCAGCCCAAAACCTCTTTGGTAAGTTTGCTTTTGCTATCATTGTTCTAACAGCTTCTTTGAGTGTTCTATTTCTTTTTTCTGCTACTCTATTCTATTGTGGAGTCCCTGCTACTGATAGTTGATATAGTACTCTATTAGCTTCACAGTAGGTTCTGATTACTTCATTTAAGAATTCTGTGGCTCTGTCTGATCTTTTCATGATAATATTCATTTCCTTTTCATTCTGAATTCTTCTTAGTAAACCAGTTAGTTTGTTGAGTGTTTCCTTCTTCTTGTTCATGCAGAAGGTCCAAGTGAATTTTGAAAAGTCATCAACCACTACTAAAGTGTACTTATTTCCACTACACTTAATGGTGTGACTGGTCCAAAAAGATCCATATGCAGAAGTTGTAGAATTCTTGTAGTTGATTGGTCTGGCTTTGACTTGAAGGATCTTTTGATTCGTTTCCTTTTAAGGCATGCATCACATAGACTTTCTTTCTTGAAAATGATCTCAGGTAGGCCATCCACTAGTTTGTTCTTTGCTAGCTTTTTGATTGCCTTGAAGTTCAGATGAGTCAGTCTTCTGTGCCAAATCCATCGAGGTGATTGTTTGTTTTTGACAAGCAGACAAGTTTCTGCTTTTGCTGTCATCCAGTCTACCACATACATGCTGTCTCTCTTTTTCCTGCAAGTACAACTATGCTGGTATGTTTGTGAATCAATTTTCAACCTTCTTTGTTGAAGTGCACATTGTAGCCTTTGTCACAGAAATGACTAATGCTTAGAATATCAAAATTCAATCCCTTGACATATGCCACATTCTGAATATTCAAGTTGTTCTTTAACATGGTGCCTTTCCCTTAATCTTGCCGGGGTTTTCTTTCCCTCCAAATGTAACTTTGGGTCCATCAAAAGCTTTGAATTCAATCAGCCATCCCTTATTGCATGTCATATGTCTGGAACATCCACTCTCTATGTACCAGACATCCTACAAAAAGAATTAAGCAAGTTTAGGTACCCAACACTGTTTGGGTCCATACCTGTTAGCAGTCATGCCTCATACTCCATGTGTGTATCCAAAATATTTTATCCTTGGAGGGTTGAACTCATCAACCTCATATGTATAAGGCATGCATAATAGCTTTTAATAGATTTACTAAAAGTATTCTGATATATTTCTCTACCTTTTAGTGTCTTAGCATCCTGTTTCACTTTCCAAAATACATCAGATGACTTGTTTTCATATTGCCTTTGTATCCAGGACTATGCCTCATCTAGCTTTTCCCAAATACATTTGGCTTTGTATGAAATGATTTTCACATGTATTTTGGAGGTGGAGTATTCCAATCATCTTCTGAGGGGTAAAGTCTGCCCTTACCTTTTAGTATATCTTTGCCCTTAGTAGGCTGGTAAGATGATTTACTCTGCTGTTTCACTGTACTAGTTTTTGACTTCACTAGTGCAAGATGAGTAGTTGAAACTATGGTCTGTCCTTTTCTGAATTTAGGTCCAGTTTTGGTCCTTAGTTCTGATCTGTGCTGTCCATTGTTTCCTTTCTCATCTGGATCCAAACTTTTTTGGGGATTTGTAAGCTGGTGCATTAGGCGGTGTAGTGGTGGCCTCAGCTGGTAGGGAAGTTTTGTTAGTTGGATCATAGCGCTGCGATGAGTGGTCATCAGATGTTTGTTGATTTGCTAAGTGTTCTCCCTTACTAGATGTTTCAGCTTTCAGTTTCCAGTTCTTTCCTTAATATTTTGTTTTCCTCATTCAGATTCTTACATTCTTGTTCCAGAAGTTCATGAGCTATTTCAATTTCATAAAATCTACTCACGAGATTTTGAATTAGATTTGCAGAGTCTAATGGAAAATAGAAGATTGTGCAGTGTCAGATTTGGATGCATTAGATGAGTAAGAACTAGATAGTACCTATGTTTCTTTAATTTCCTTTGCCATTAAACATAAACAAGCTTTTTCATTGTTTGAGCTGGTGCTCACTGTCATCTGAGTCATTATCAGTTGATTCTGCTGCATCACTTTCACTACTAGTTTCAGCCTTTAATGCTTTCCTACTCTGCCTCTTGTCTGATGATTTGTATCTCTTCTTTTCTTCA
Source organism: Gentiana macrophylla (assembly GCA_026214975.1). Lineage (NCBI taxonomy): Eukaryota > Viridiplantae > Streptophyta > Magnoliopsida > Gentianales > Gentianaceae > Gentiana > Gentiana macrophylla. The sequence goes on along the minus strand of CM047816.1, from coordinate 42,174,527 downwards.
TCTTTGTCTTTTTCTTCTGGACAATCGGCCTTGAAGTGTCCTTTCTTTTTGCAGTTGACGTATTTGAATTCGGCATCCTTTTTCTTCATGTCTTTGCTTGAATTTGACTTCTTGTTTGTAAAAGAACTTCCTTTACCATGTCTCTTGTTGAATCTGTCAAACCTTTTGATCAACTATGCCACTTGCTCTTTCAGTTTTTTAGTCTCTTTGCTGGTTGACTCTGCTGATTTACTCTGCTGGGGTGCCACCAGTGCACTGGCCTTGTTTGGATCTGCTGGTGCACCTTCCTCACTGTTCAATTCAAATTCTTGATCTTTCAGTTGTGATATTAAGGTCAGTGTATCAGTCTTGGAAAGATCCAGTGTGCCTTTAAGCATTGATGCGGTGATCTTCTATCTTTCAGGTAGACCTCTCAAGATTTTCAAGCAAACTTCTTTTTGTGGATATGTGTGGCCAAGTTGTTGCAATTCACTGATAATGCTTGAGAATCTGTTATCCATTTGATCAACATATTCACCTGTCTTCATTTTTGAAGTTTTCAAACTTCTGTTTTGCAACAGATAGTTTATTCTCTTAGATTGCCTCTGATCCTTCATTAACAAGAGTCAGTTTGTCCTACATGGCTTTTACAGTTTTGTAATCTTTAATCCTCATGAACATATTGCTGTCTAGAGTATTCAAAATCATGTCCTTTGCAACAAAATCATGATTTTCTCTTCTTTTATCATCATTGGTCCTATCTTTCTTTGGTTTTTCTATTGATTTTCCTTGATTTGGATCAGTGGTCTCCACAATGGTGATTTTGATGGGACCATCCTCGATAACATCCGGCATCTCCTCATGAGTCGCTGCAAGATGAGATAGCATTCTTATTTTGTATTCATCAAATTTGTTAACATTGAATACATGTATTTTAGACATGTTGGTTGAATAGTCCATAGTCATAGACATACATATGTATATATAAAACACAGATTTGAAAAACTACTTTGAAAATGTGTGATCACATTGTTACCAGAAATAAGATCTGAACAGGTTCTGATACTAGGAACACTGCTCCGATACCAATTGTTGGTCCCAGAGAAGGGTGAAAATATAGTCAGGCGGGGAATGACTATATTGGAGTTTCAAAAACGTTTTCTATTTAAAAAACTTTTGGGCAATGGATAAATCCCTTCTATATGATTGTTTTAAAATAGTTCAAGCACACACAAAATATAACACAGTGCAGTAAAAAAATACTGTAAAGTAAAGTGCAGTAAGTAAATGAACACAAAGGTTTATAGTGGTTCAGGGTGGTGTAATCCCTTAATCCACTCTTCTTCTGTGATGATTGGAGGAATTCACTATTGTCTTTCACCAATACAATAGTTATGATTGTCCTTGGCTACACAAGCTTAACAATCTCCATACTATCACTCCCTAGCTACAAAAGCTTCAGTGACTCAGTCTTCCACACTGCTCCTTGAGAACAAATCCTTCAGCAGCTATCACTTCAAGGGTGCAATTCCTTCTCAGACATTCTGATTCAATTGCTTCTGTTTGATGTGAATTGGATTCATAGAGGGTTGATCAGACTCAGTACTTGATATGGATTTGATGCTCTATTTTCTGAGTTTGATCTGCTAGATGTGTCTTTCAAGTTTAGAGAGAAGGCTTATGAATTTGACAGAGTTTTAGCACTTTTGATCTATCTATGTGTATGCGTGTATGTTCATCTCTATGTATTTCTGTCAATGCATTCTATTTATAGCCTTGATTTACTTGATTTGAAAATTCATCCATTGGCTATTTAATTCTTTGAATCATCCTTGATTCTGGCATGATTTAATCCTCCTTGATTTTGGCGATCCGGATTTTCTTCAAACGTTCATCATAAAATCTGTCCTTGATTGATTCTGCATTAATTGCTTGATCTTCAATTTAATTATATTGCAGATCTCATGAGTATCAAACTTGACTTACTTGGCTGTTCTGATCATTCCTTCGCCATTGAGATACTCTTCACTGTGGTTCATTTAGTCAGCCGACAGAACCTTTACTTTGCCGGTTTACTGTTTTTCCTTCTACATTGATTCATGATGTCCCTGATCCTTGATTTGGGTGAGATCAGTGTATACCATATTAAAAGAATAGATTTCGTCACATAGAATTACCCAAGGTCATCACAGACTTCCTTGGTTGCAAATCAGTCCATAGGCCTTCACTTCACTATATTTGTTGTTCCAATGTCTTTACTAAGCCAGCCTACCAGTCTATTACAGTGCTTGTCTGACTAAACTTATACAACATGTCAGACTTTTAGGTAAAGCCTATACAAATATTACTACTCATTTAGACGTATTTCAGGCTTGCTATAACAGCTAGAATGGCCATCATCAAAACAATAAAATCTTCCTAACAAATTAGATCTTATAATAAAGGTGAGTTTCAACTAACATTCATTTATAAGCAACATGAAACCATTCATCAGACCTCATGTGTAAGCACACCTGATAAAAATGGTATTATGGGAAGCAAACATCAACACTTACTGAATGTAGCCAGGGGTCCGAGGTTTCAAAGTAACCTACCAAATGAGTATTAGGGTTTTTTTCTTGTTGCATTATGTTAAATTGGTTAATGCAACACCTACACCTCTACTGAAAGAAAGCACACCTTATGATGTGTTATATGGCACCAAACAAAAATATTTTTTGATTAAAGTATTTGGATGCTTAGTATTTTTCCTACACACTTCTGCAATATAGAACAAAGTTATATTCCAGATGTAGGCATGTGTCTATCTTGGAATTTCAAACACTTCCAAGGGTGCAATACTCTTGGATTTCACCAACAGGGATATATTTGTTACCATAAATACTCAATTCCATGAGACTTATTTTCTTTGTTCTAGAAGGTATTGGGTAAAGCTAGGTATACTTTTGATATGCCAGTGGCATTACCAGTTATGGACAATTTCGATGATCAGCTGAGTGAGTCAGCTAAGGAATCAAACACAGAAACATATGCATCTGAGGCATCCAGTGGAGGACCAGTAACAGTCAGCCAGGCATGTGCACCTGTTCACCTGAAGAGATCAACATGAACCATAAAGGTACCAAACTTTTATCAAGGTGGTGCTCACACAGTACACCAGACTCCATATATGTTGAGTGAAGTAATGAGTCTAGAGATCTCAAATGATTATGCAATATATGTCTATGCCACTGATGTTGTCATGTAAACATAGAAATACAATCAAGTAGTCAAACAATATGAGTGGAAATAAGCCATGAAGAAAGAGATTGAAGCTTTACAGACAACTCACACATGGAAAGTGGTTGATCTAACACCAAGAAAGAAACTATTGGATGTAAATGGGTGTACTAGATCAAATATAATCATATTGTCACTGTAAAAAGATACAAGGCTAAATTGGTAGCTAAGGGCTACATTTAAACATATGGTATTGACTTTCACCAGTTGTGAAAATCATTACAGTCAGAACTATGCTGACATCAGCAACAGCCAATAACTGGCATCTTTATCAAATGGATGTCAATAAAACTTTCTTTCATGGAGATTTTCATAAAGAAGTTTACATGCAACTCCTTCTAGGTTTCAAGACTGACAAGCCATATAAGGTTTACAAGTTGACAAGACCTATATGGATTGAAGAAAACCAGGAGACAATGGAATTGTAAGCTGACAGAGTCTCTGGAGAAACAAGGGTTTTTTCAATCAAAAAATGATCACAGTTTGTTCACAAAGAGATCAAAAAAATCTTTGCTATGAAAAATCTGCTCAGAAACATTATCAGAACGCATCTTATATATGTAAGGATCATCCCAGTAATAGTGCTTCAGCTTAGCAAAGAACTTCTCCTGGTGATTACTTGTGAATTCCGGTGGTAGGTACATTCTTGCTAGACGATTCACAATATGTCCAAACCAAGGGTATACCTGATGATGGTCAACTTGATATCATATTTTAACATCAGTCTACCCCATATTTGTGTTCTCAATGGGTGTATTATTTATGAAATCATAGGTGAATTTGCTAAATATGATTAAGCCACGTCCGAGGTGACTAAATTGGTATTATGCGTATTAACTGTGTATTTTATGTGTTATTTGCCGTAAATAGAAGCTACAATGTGTGATATGGTTTTATTGACAGATGAACGAGTGTATGGAGCATCATTAAGGCTGAATATGAGATTCAATTGACAAAGAAGTGACCGGAGCAGAAGGTTGATGTGTTTAGAGAGAATATTGGACCTGAGAATCTGATTGGACCTTAAAAGACGCATTGGGCTTCGACTTCTATATATAAGTTTTTAGGGTTGAAACTAGGATTCTAGCGCACTTTGCATCACCCAAATCGGAGTTACGTAGGCCAAGTTATCGTCGAAATACCGAAGCTTTGCAACGACGACTGCGAGCCCATCTCCCGCAGCTGCGAGCCAGAGCCTCCCAGAACCTTCCAGAATTGCGTTTTCCTGCCCTCCAAGGATTAGGGTTTACCTTAGGTTGGTTTATACAGCTATATAAGGCCATTGAGGGCTACGGATTTTGTATTCTTCATCCATTCTATTAGTTATTCCTCAACGAGATACAATGTAGTCTTTTGGAGATTAAAGCTATTTTTTTCTTTTTCTTTTCTTCTCTTGTTAATAAATCATGAGTCTTTCATTATTGAATTGTGCTTGTTTTATGTTCGTCGGGGATCAATTATGATCACCGGAGAGAGAGAGAATTGAGGAGTGGATCTATTCTTCATTATGGGTAAGATCTATTCCAATATTTATTTCTTATCTTAGATTCATGATTATTCTTGTGATAGATCTAGATTATGATGGCATATAATCAATTATGAATTATTTAAACAAACCTTAATCTATATTATTCAATTCGTTAATATGTGGTTGCGTTCTACCGCAGTCGTGGTGGTCTTTACCGCAACCATGAGATACCTAGTAAACCCGAATTCTGTGGTTCAGCGTCAGCTACGTTGATCGACATGTTTAATTCACAATAGGTTAGATCTGACCAATCTTTTTGTCGTACATTGTAAATTAACATGAAGGACGATAACGTGAATTGTTAATTGGGACATTGTCTGGATCAATCCCTAGGAACGTGCTAGTCAATCCACGATAACTGCTTAGGGAGGTTCTCGGTCTTGAGCCGGCACTTTCTAGACTATTGCGTGTGGGTTAATACAACCAAGTAAGAAGGTTAACTACACATAGACGTCTACTGTCCTTTCAGTGGAAGTAGATAAGGTTTGGAGACTGCACCTGTAGCTTAATTACAATTATGGATCAGATATGGATTAAGGGGAGATTAGTTATGAATTGTTTGGTTAATGGCTTTTCAATATATGATTGACTATTGGTTTATTTTCATCTATTTTATTTACTATTTATTTATGTTGGTCAATGACCACCCTATCCAGTTGACTTTTGAATTATGGTTGTGTTTGACGTAATTAAATAATAGTATCTGTGGGATCGACCTTGACTCGCCCTTGCTATACTACGATTGACCTAGTCCTCTTGCTAGTAGAAGCGACTTAAACGCGATCAATACCTTCCCTACTCTTGCCATACCTCATCCAGTCTCAGGTTGAGATTTAACTTGAGCTACTAAAGAGACCACAAAGAATTGTTCATCAAGAAATTATTCCTCAATCTCTATAGATCGCTCTTCATCCATCGGTGTTAACCTCGACATGTTATCGGCCACCTGGTTCTCTGACCATTTCTTATCCTTAATATGCAAATCCAATTCTTGCAAGAGTAGAATCCAACTTAGCAATCTTGTCTTGGAGTTTTGCTTTGTAAGTAGATACTTCATAGATGCATGGTTTGTGAAAACAATGACTTTAGATAATATAAGATTAGATTTAAATTTGTCAAATGAAAAAATTACAGTCAAGAGCTCCTTCTCTGTGGTTGCATAATTGTTTTGGCCACTATTGAGGGTATGGCAGGCGTAATATATGGGCTTAAATATATTGTCCACCCGTTATTCTATTGCGGCTCCAACTGCCGTATCACTGGCATCACACATTATCTCGAAAGGTTGGTTCCAATATGGAGCTACCAGAATGGGTGCTGTTCTCAATAGTTGCTTCAATGTGTGGAATTCCTGCTTGCATTCTTCTTCAAAGGCAAAGGGCACATCATTTGCAAGAAGTTCAGTCAAAAGTCTAGAAACTTAATACAAATCATTTATAAACCTCTTATAAAATCCTGCGTGGCCAAGAAAGGCTCGCAGCATCTTTATGTTTGTTGGAGGTGGAAGTTTCTCTCTAACCTTTATATTGTCTTAGTCCACTTCCATTCCTCTCTTTGATTTCTTATGACCCAACACGATTCCTTTAGTGACCATAAAATGACACTTTCCCAATTGAGAACATGGTTGGTCTCTGTTTGGAACATTTTATTTCTTTTGATGATGGCCATACTAGCTGTTATAGCAAGCATGAAATAAGTTAGAAATCTCTGTATAAGTCTTTACTTAGAGCCTGACATGTTGTATAAGTTTAGTCAGACAAGTATTGTACTAGTTGGTAGGATGGCTAAGTAAAACAGACATCCGTCAGAGTAAAGGCAGCCAAGTACCAGCAGAAAAGCATGAAGATAAATGGACTCACTTATAACCAAGGAAGCCTGTGATGACATTGGATAAGTCTAAGTTGCACTACAAGTGATGAATCTAAAGGTTTAAATATGGTGTACACTGATCTCACACAAATCAAGGATCAGTGAAGTACAAACTCTTGAAGAATCAAAGAAAGAAAGGAAGCTGTAAACCGGCAAAGTAAATTGTCTACCGGCTGAGTAAGGAATAGCAATGTTCAACAGCTAAGAAAGTAGATTCACTATACCAGTTAGGCAACATCTAAAACGGCAAAGTCAAGGTTGCCACCTACAATAAGGAATCAATGCAATATCAAGAAATTAATGCAGAATCAATCAAGGACGGATTTTATGATAGACGTTAGAAGAAAATCTGGATCACTGAAATCAAGGAGAATTAAATCAGGAGGAATGAAGAATCAAATCAAGGATTATTCTCCACATTGAATAGCCAATGGATGGATTATTAAATTAAGGATTGTCAAGGCTATAAATAGATGGGATTGATAGACAGACAAAACAACGATTAAGATATACAAGAACAAGCAGAAACTCTGTCAATTTCTTAAGCCTTCTCTATGAATCTAAAGGAACACATCTAGAGATCAACTCAGAACTCAATGTTTCAATTCCCCATCAAGAACTGTGTTTGATCTACAGACTTTGTGAATCCAATTCACATCAGTTGCAGCAATTGAATAGAGAAGTCTGAGAAGGAGTTGCACCCTTTGTTATAGCTGCTAAAGGACTTGGTCTTAAGGAGCAGTGTGTTGAAGACTGAGTCACTGAAGCTTTTATAGCCATGGAGTGATAGTCTTGGAGATTGTGAAGCTTGTGTAGCCAAGGACAATCTAACTAGTGTATTGTTGAAAGACAATAGTGAATTTCTCTAATCATTATAGGAGAAGAGTGGATTAAGGGATTACACCACCCTGAACTATAATAAACCTTTGCGTTCATTTACTTACTGCACTTTACTTTACAACATTTACTTATTGCATTCTATTCATATTCTGGGTGTGCTCAACCTACTTTGAAACAACTTTTAAGAAGGGACTTATCCGCTGTCCAAAAGCTTTTAATTATAAGAAAAGTTTTTGAAAATCCAGTATAGTCATTCACCCACCCTTTGACTATACTTTTACCCTACTCTGGGACCAACAATTTGTATAAGAGCCATGTTCCTAGTATCAGAACCTGTTCAGATCTGATTTCTAGTAACAAAGAGATCATATATTTTCAAAGCAGTTTTCAAATCTGTGTTTTCTATAAATATACCTTTTAACTGTGATTATGGATTCCTCAAATTTCATGTCTAAACTGCCCATATTCAATGTTATTAATTTTGATGAATATAAAATAAGAATGCTGTCTCATCTTGCAGCAACTCATGAGGATATGCTGGATGTTATCAATGATGGCCCAATCAAGATCACGACTGCGGTAACCACATGAGCAGATAAAGGAAAGGAGATAGAGAAATCTAAGAAAGATTGGACGAAAGATGATAGAAGGAGAGCAAATCTTGACTTTGTTGCAAAAGATATGATCTTGAAGACTCTGGACAGTAACATGTTCATGAGGATCAAAACTGCAAAACAACAAAGGCGATGTAGGACAAATTAGAACTTATCAATCAAAAATTAGAGGCAGTCAAAGAAAACAAATTATCTGTTGCAAAATAGAAATTTGAGAATTTCAAGATGAAGACTGGTGAATCCATTGATCAAATGGACAACAGATTCTCAAGCATTATCAGCGAACTACAGCAACTTGGACATACATACCCATAGAAAGAAGTTTGTCTGAAAGTCTTGAGAGGTCTACCTGAAAGATGGAAGATCATCACATCAGTACTCAGAGGCACAATAAATCTTGCAAATAGTGATACCTGGACTTTGATGTCACAACAAAGGCTCATGAATTTGAGTTACACAGTGAAGACAATGCACCAGTAGAGGCACACAAGGCCAGTGCACTGGTAGCACCCCAACAAAGCAAAGCGGCTGACACAAGCAGCAAAGAGACACAAGAACTAAAAGAACAAATTTCTTTACTAATTAAACATTTTGACAGGTTTAGTAAAAAGAAACGATTCAAGGGAAGTTCTTCATCAAACAAGAAGTCAAGCTCAAACAAAGACTTGAATAAAAAAGATGATGAATATAGATGTTTCAATTGCAAGAAGAAAGGACACTTCAAGGCAGATTGTCTTGAAGAAAAAGAAAAAGATGTGGAAAAGAAGAAATACAAAACAACATAAAAGAGAATGAGCAAGAAGGCACTTAAAGCTGAAATCAGTAGTGAAAACGATGAAGAATCATTTGATAATGATTCAGATGATGGTGAATCCAACAGCTCAGACATTGACAAGGCATATTTATGTCTTATGGCTAAGGAAATTGATGAAACAGAGGAAATATCTAGTTCATACTCATCAAATGCAACAACATCCGACACTGCACAATCTTCTATTTTCCCATTAGATTCCGCAAACCTAATTCAAAATCTCATGTGTACATTTGAAGAAATTCAAATAAATCATGAAATTCTGGAACAAGATAGTGAGAATCTGAGAGAGGAAAATAAAAGACTAAAGAAAGAACTTGATGAACTTAAAGCTGAATCAACTAGTAAGGAAGTACACTCAACTGATCAACAAGCACCAGATAATCACTCATCTGATGTTGACAGACCAGCTGAGAAAGCCTCCCTACTAGTTAAGACTATCACTGCACCACTTGATGCACTAGCTTACAAACCCCCAAAAATGTTTGGATCCAGATCTGGTCTTGGCTACAATAGTCAAGATGTGAGAGGAAACAATGGACAATACAATTCTGAATCAAGGACCATAACTGGACCTAAATTCTGAAAAGGTTAGACCATAATTTCAACTACTCATCCTGCTTATGTGAAGTCAAATCCTAGTGTAGTGAAACTGCATTGTAAATCATCTTACCATCCTAGGAAAGGCAAAAGCTTACTAAAAGGTAAGGGCAGACTTTTCCCTTCAGAGGATGATTGGAATGTTGCACCCCCAAAATACAAGAAGAAACCATTTCATGTCATGCAACATGTGTTTAGGAAAAGCTAACCCAGGCATATTCCTGGACACAAGAAGCAATATGAAAATAATTTTCCTCCTGCATATTGGAGAGTGAAAGAGGATGCAAATGCACCTAAAGGTAGAGAATTGTATCAGAATAATTTTAAATCTATTAGAAGCTATTTTTACATTCCTTATACATCTGAAGTTGTGACTTCAACTATCCAAGAAAAAGATATTTTTGATTTACACTTGGAATAAGAGGCTTGACTACTAACAGGTTTGGACCCAAACAGTGTTGGGTACCTAAACATACTTAATTTGTTTTGTAGGATGTCTGGTACATAGGCAGTGGATGTTCCTGACACATGACAGGAAAGAAAGAATGACAGACTTTAAATCTTTTGATGGACCCAAAGTTACCTTTAGAGGTAAAGAGAACCCTGGTAATATTAAGGGGAAGGCATCATGCTGAAGATAATATGAAGATTCAGAAAGTGGCTTATGTAAAAGTATTGAACTTCAATCTTCTAAGCATTATTCAATTCTGTGACAAAGGCTACAATATACACTTCAACAAAGAAGGATGTAAGGTGACTCACAATCAAACCAGCATAGTAGTTCTTACAGGAAAGAGAGAAGACAACATGTATGTTGTAGATTGGAAGACTGCTAAAGCAGAAACATGTCTGCTTGTCAAGAATAAACAATCAACCAGCTGGATTTGGCATTGAAGATTAAATCATCTAAATTTCAAGGCCATCAACAAGTTGTCAAAGAACAATCTAGTTGAAGGCCTAACTGACATTACTTTCAAGAAAGAAAGTCTCTGGGGTGCATTTGACAAAAGGAAAGCAGATTAAAATCTCTTTCAAGTCAAAGCTACAACAATCAAGAACAAGAATTACATCTACTTCATTGGATCTTTTTGGACCTGTCACACTAGTGAGTGTAAGTGGAAAGAAGTACACTCTAGTATTGGTTGATGACTTCCACAAATTCACCTGGACCATATTCATGAACAAGAAAAGAGACACTCAAGAAGCTACCAGATTTGCTGAGAAGAATTCAAAATGAAAAGGAGCTGAAGATCTTCAAGATAAGATCAGATAGGGGCACATAATTCTTAAATGAAGTGATTAGAACATACGGTGAAGAAAATGGAGTTCTACATCAACTATCGGCAGCAGGGACTCCACAACAAAATGGTGTAGAAGAAAGAAGAAACAGAACTCTGAAAGAAGCAGTCAGAACCATGATTGCGGAAGCCTGCCTACCAAAAAGATTTTTGGCTGAAGCAGCAAACACAACATGCTATACTCAAAATAGATCTATCATCAACAAACATCATGGAAAAACACCATATGAAATTTGGAATGAAAGAAAACCTGACATTTCATATGCATATGTTTGGATGTAAATGTTTTGTTTGAATAGGAATTAAGTGCATACTTTTGATGAAAAAGCTGATGAAGCAATCTTCATGGGATACTCAGACATTAGCAAAGCATATAGAGTGCTCAACAAAAGAACCTTGGTGATTGAACAATCAATTCATGTGGCATTTGATGAATCAAACACCAATGGGGAAAGCTTACACACCTTTGAAGAAGAAGCTGCTCAAGGACAAGTCTACATGAATACAACAGTAATTACTACTATTCTAGAGCACACCTTTGGAAATCAAGATGAAGTGCCAGTCAATACAACAGCAGAAGCCCCAACACAAGATCATGAAGTTGATGCACAAGCAGGAACTGTGGATGAACCAGATCAAGACCACCTCCAGCCTGATTTGAATCGGCTGAGAGATCATCCTGAAGAGAAAGTCATTGGAGATTTTCATACAAGAGTCAGAACCAGGAGACAACTGGAGAGCATGCTAACTTGTTTATGTCACAGGTAGAACCCAAAATAATAGATGATGCAATTCAAGATGCTGACTGGATTACATCCATGCAAGAAGACCTCAATGAATTTGAGATAAATGAGGTCTGGGAACTTGTTGATAGACCTGATATCGCAAACATCATTGGAACAAAATGGGTATTTAGAAACAAGATGGATGAACAAGGAACTGTTGTCAAAAAGCAAGACTAGTTGGAAAGGGATACTCTCAAGCTGAAGGCATAGACTATGATGAAACCTTTGCACCAGTAGGAAGATTGGAAGCAATCAGACTTTTCTTAGCCTTTACAGCTCACAAAGATTTCAAAGTATATGAAATGGATGTCAAGAGTGCATTTTTGAATGGACTCCTAGAAGAAGAAGTATATGTGGAACAACCCACTGGTTTCCAACTCAATGGGAAGGAAGACAAAGTATACAAGCTCAAAAAGGCACTATATGGACTCAAACTGGCACCTAGAGCCTGTTATGAGACACTATCACAATTCCTAATTAACAATGGATTCAACAAATAAACCATTGACAAAACACTCTTCAAGAAAGAAGAAGGAACAAGCACCTTGTTAAGACAGATCTATGTTGATGATATCATTTTTGGATCAGAAGATGAAAAGCAATGTGAGAAATTGTAAATCTGATGAAAAGTAAATTTCAAATGAGAATGATAGGAGAACTCAACTATTCTTGGTTTACAAGTGAAACAAATGGAAGATGGCATCTTTATTAATCAAGCCAAGTATACAAAGGACTTGATACACAAATATGGTATGGATACATGTGGCAGATTAGATACACCAATGAGTGCAAGAATCATTCTTAAGAAGGATGAAAATGGAGAAGATGTTGATCAAAAATTATATATAGGAAATATTGGATCTCTACTCTTTTTAACTGCAAGCAGACCTGATATAGCTTTTGTAGTAGGAGTTTGTGCAAGTTTTCAAGCTCAACCTATGGAATCTCATCTACTAGCAGCAAAAAGGATCATCAAATATTTGAAGCAAACAATCAATGTAGGAATTTGGTATCCTAAAGATGGAGGATTCAAATTAATATCCTATTCAGGCTCAGACTATGTTGGATGTAAGACTGACAGTAAAATCCCTTTAGGAACTTGTCAGATGCTAGGCAGCAGACTAGTATCATGGTTTAGTAAATTGCAAAACTCTATATCAACTTCAACAGCTGAAGCATAATATATAGCAGCAGGCACCTGCAGTGCACAAGTGTTGTGGATCAAACAATAATTGAGAGACTATGGCATAAAAGAGAAGACTAATCAAATTATTTGTGACAACACAAGTGCAATATCCATTACACAAAATCCTGTACTTCACTCAAGAACAAAGAATATTGATGTAGACATCATTTTAACAGAGATCAGTGGAGAAAGGAGATGTTATCTTGCAAAACATATCTACTGAGGATTAATTGGCTGATACTTTCACAAAACCGCTCAGTCATGATAGATTCTGTAAGTTGAGAACTGAGTTGGGAATGATTGAAATTGATTAAGTATGAAGGAGCAGCTAACTGGAGTAATCAGTAGAGTGACTTCACTAGCTACTGAACCTTTGCCATTTTGGGTGCGCTCACTTGGCAGGTAAGGCACTGGTAACCAGTGAAGTCCACTTCACTGATTTTTAGGAACTGTTTTATATAGCAGCTCAATAAAGAAGTCACCAGACCAACTTAGTGACCAGCCAAGTTACTCCACCGTTGAATACTTTGGAGAAAACATTGAAGTAAAGTGTTAACAAAATCAGTTTTATACATTTGGAAAATCAGAAGATTTATGGAGAATTATTTTATGGAAGATTACCCACGTGGATTTTATTTTATATCGTGGAGGTTATTTTTTGAATTGAAGGAATGATGGCAACGCCTCGATTCCCGGGATTTATCATTATATACCTCAATCCACTCCCCCACTACACTCAAAAACCACGATTTATATACACAAAATCACGCCATTACTCCACAAAATCCTTCCATATAAAAACTACATTCACATTAACGAAAATTCTCCTATATAAACGAGACTTAGAGATTTTCAGAAAGTTTCTATGCTATCTTTGAATTTTATAAACTCTTACATATAAACCCTTTCCCTCTGAAAATTTGAAACTTCTCTCCTCTCAAATCTCCAAATGCCTTCATCCTCATAAAAAACAAAATCTGGAAATCAATACGAAAAATCAATTGAAACAGGATCCTTTTTCATATCTATACACTACCTGAGACTCTGTGAAGATGATGAGCAAGCAAACAGATTGGCAGATGGCTGCGTCAATCTAGGGTTGATGACCTTCCTAAACCCTCATATCAATGGCATCTGTTATGAAAGTCTCATATTCTTTTGGAAAACCGCCAAATATGTCTCATGCCTCCTTGAAGGAGATGAAGGAGAATACAAGATAGTTGCATCCGTCAATGGAATAGAAGTGGTGATAACGGAAAAGGTAATTCACCAGCACCTTGAACACTCAAATGAAGGATATGCTAAAGTAGGGCTCGTGCGACAAGACATCGATAAATTCTGGTTAGAGATTGCTAAAGCAACTACCCCAGGAACTAAAAAGTTCAACTGTATTAGATCTTCCCTAAAGAAGCCCTTCAATGAATTTAGTGCTCTAATTGGAAGAATCTTGAAGGAAAGCTGGGAACCATGAATGCCATGACAGAGGCTAGAATGAGGCTTATGGGCATTATCTACAATAGCCTGGAGTTCAACAGGGCCACCTATTTTTTCAAACGGATCAAGGAGCAAATCCCAGGAGATAGCTCTGCCGCTTAGAAAGGAATAGCAACTGGAAAGAAGAAGAAAGGGATCTTCTGGGTAAAGAAGTTGTATGGTATCCAACCTTACTATCTGATGAAATGCCTAAATGTTCCTTTTTTGGCATCTTACCAGTTGCATGAATCCAAAGTCATGTTTACGTATGTTAAACAGTCAAAGTTTGAAGGTGGAGAAAAAGAAAACAATCCACCAGAAAAACCACCAGTCAAAGGAAGAAGCAAAAGGTTCAAAGAAATTTGGACAATGAATCATTTGGACAGTTGATAGATGCAGATGAGGAACAACCAGAACAAGTAGAACATACAGAAGAAGAAGAGGAAAATGGAGATGATGATGAGGAACAGAATGATGAGACTATTGAAGAACCAACAAATGTACCTAAAAGAGATAAAGATGACAGAATTGCCGAATATCTCAACTGGAAGAAGGGAGACTCCAGACTTCAGCTCCACAATTTTGAGCACATGTTTGAAGAAGAAGCTTAGTTCTTTGGTTTTATTGTCATCACAATCCTTGTAGGTGTTCTTGATGAGACACCACTTTGGGAAATGATAGAAGCGGCCAACGCAAAAATGCATCAGACTTCTGATGAAGAAAGTGGACAATCTGATGATGATGATGATCAAGATGATGATAATGATGATGGAGGAGCACAGGGTGACAAACCACTCTCAGCATGAAGGTGAAGATGCAACATCAGCATATGCAATTAATGATGATATAACTCTGCATGACTTCTTACAAAGAAAGGGAACGGCTAAGACAAAGGTAAGAATGAACCAGCTGAAACAGGCAGGAGTTCTCTCAACTTTTTCATGGCATATCCAGTGAGTCTTTTTAAAAGGCAATGGACACATTGGTTGATGAGCTGGATCAGCAAGCAATGTATCTTATATACATTTCTGCAGCATTCAAAGATAAAAGTCAATCGATAGAAAGCAGGTTTCATGCTATTTTTGAGTATATTGATGCACAAAACATTATTGTACAAAAGCAAGGTGACCTGATGAAGCAGCTGAATATAAACGGTTGTTCACGGATTTTATCAACGGAAAACAAACAAGTAATAAATTATAAATCCGGTATACCCCAAGTGCAGGGATCGTAGTATAGAGGTTAATACCGGAGTCGAATCACAGGGAATCGAGGTTGTTTATCTAGTTTATTAATCTTTCTAAAGATTTGTCACGAAAAACACAAAACAAAACTAAAACGAATACAATAAACTGGACAGAGGGTTGTCAATCCAAAGCCAGGAAATATGATTACGAACCTAAAATAACTAATTCTATTCTATAAACTAAAACGAAAATAAAATTCTAAGCTAGAAACAAAGAACAAGGCACAATGATTCTTTCAATTAAGTTAACGAGGAACAAGCAATGATCCACCTATCTCGCAACTCTCAATTTCTACTCTAGATCGTTTAGTGAAGATTTAGTAAAGAGGTGGTTCACCTATCAAAGGTATGAATTTCTAGTCTCGTAGATAATTCGCCTATTAATCTTTCATCTCTCGATCTTAAAGATTAACGCTTCCATAACAAAGGTGTTAGATTTCTCAACCTAGCAACTTAGAAATTTAACCTAACAACTCTCGTTATATATAGGTTAAAAATCTAATCTTTACTACGGTGATCTAGGTCTAGCAACGATTTTCAGCACACGTTAAACATCACAAAGCAACCATCTCTCGATATAAATTGCAAAATCAATACAAAACGTAATAAAGAAACAACTTTAAATAAAAACTCACAAAACCAAATCCAAAGTCGAAATCAAAACGCTGCTGAGAATTGGCTTCACATAGCTCGTTCTAGGCTTAGCCTTAGCTCATCGTTGGAATACAAATCATATAAATAAAAAGAAGATAAAAAGATGTTTATGATGGTGGGAAAACGCAGCTAGGGCGCCCCCAAGGGGCCTGGGGCGGCCAGGGATCGAATTGTGTTTTTTCTAGGGTTGAAAAACGCGACTATAAATAGGTTTTTAAGTTGGCTATGCTGAAGTCGGTGGCCTGGACGCCCGTTTAAAGGGGTGAACGCCCGTCCACTGTGCTGGATTTCTTCGAGTCGGGCCGAGCTGGATCAAACGCCTGTCCTATTACTTTTTGGACGCCCGTCCGATATAATGCTTAAACCTTTGACCATTCACTCTGAACGGCTGGTCACCATGACCTCGTAGTTCTAAAACACCTCCAGGAATGATTTGGAGAATTTCAAAGGGACCGGACCATCGTGTCCTCAGCTTACCAGGGAACATATGTAACCTGGAATTGTACAATAAAACTTGTTCCCCTACTTGAAATTCTCGCTTCTTGATTTTGGCATCATGAAGGAGTTTTGTCTTTTCCTTACTTATCCTGGCGCTTTCGTAGGCCTGAAGTCTAAATTCGTCTAACTCATGCAATCATTGCAATCGATGGTTTCCACAAGATTGGGTATCGGGTTTAAAACTTCGTGGCCCAATACGCTCTATGCTCTAACTTTCGATTGGTAAGTGGCATGGTTTACCATAAACCATTTGATAGGGTGATGTACCCATGGGGTCTTATAGGCGCCTCGATATGCCCACAAGACATCATCCAACTTCGACTCAGCCTCTTTTCTATGATCATAATCGCTTTCTCCAGGATCTTCTTTAAACTTTGGTTGCTTCTTTCAACCTGACCACTAGTCATAGGATGGTATGGTGTGCCAATTTTGTGCCGGACACCATATTTCTCAAGAACTTTCTCTAGTGGCCGGTTGCAGAAGTGCGTTCCCTCATCACTGATTAAGGCGCGGGGACATCCAAATCTCACGAAAATATTTTTCTTCAGGAACTTCATGACCGTTTTATGATCATTGTGAGAAGTAGTTTGAGCCTCCACCCATTTCGATACATAATCCACGCAGACTAAGTTGTATTTATTTCCACAAGATGATGGGAATGGTCACATAAAATCGATACCCCATACATCAAAGACTTCGCATTCTAGGATGGTTTCAATGGCATGTCGAAACACCTTTTTAAAGTTCCGGTTCTTTGACACCTATCACAAGCTTTACAGAAAGCTTCTGTATCTTTAAAGATCGTGGGCCAATAAAATCCAGATTGAAAGATCTTAGCAACGGTTTTCCAAGGACCAAAGTGACCATCAGTGGGTCCACTGTGGCATTGCTCAATAGTATCACGTTGCTCAGATTCAGGAACACGTCTTCTCAGCAAACCATCTTTACAAATCTTGAAGAGGTAAGGTTCATCCCAAACGAAGGTTTTCACATCAGAGAAAAATTTCTTCTTCTCCTGATATGAAAATTCCGGATTTAAATACTGGGAATGTAAGAAGTTGGCGATAGAAGCATACCAAGGAATATCAGGAGTGCACTTGTCTAGATGCATAACATTCTGGAGAGGAAAGTAAAGGTCTATCCCTTCAGGTTCTTCCTCTTCTTCATCCTTCATTCTAGACATATGATCATCTACTTCAGTGTCCACCTTCCTTACTACCGAGAGATCAGCCTCCCGACTTCCACTAAATTCTTTATTTCTCAGGGGATCAGCCACCTGAGTACTCTCATCTAGAACAAGGAAACCACTAAGTTGAGTGTTGGACCTTACATTCATAGCACTAGCCTCTTCTCTACCATAAGGGAGTGTGGGAGCTAGGTCAGTGCATTGGTCTTGAGCCATTTCCCTGAGCCGTCTCTCAAGATTCTTGAGTGTCCTGTTTTGCTCCTCCAATTTAGCTTCAAGATTGTCCGATTGAGAGGGGCCTTGATAGTTCTGAAAGTTCTGTGGGAAAGATTGGCTAGACTGACTTTGAAACATAGGATCGGGACTGTTCTGATTGAACCATTGATTTAGATTGGAAAAATTGATATGTTGGTCCTGACTGATGTTCGGGTTTTGATAGAAATTCGGATCCTGAGAATTGAAACCCTGATTGTGAAAACTGCTTTGGCCAGAGAACTGATTATTAAATCTCTCGATCATCGCGACCACGAAGAAGCATTTTCTTGATGTTCGTCCCACCCATAAGACAGAAACGAGCAGGGTGTCCTACATTGTCACAATTTTGACATGTGACTAGATTAAAATTTTCCTGATTATGGACAGTGTTAACTTGATATGCAAAGTAGGAAAGAAACGACATCGCGAACAAAGATGGCCAGGTCGACAACATCTTCCACAGAACAGAACTTGTGAAACTGTGGAAAAGACGGGGTCTGATTCATAGGATTAAGCGACGTTTGAAGAGCTGCCATCTGCTGTTTCAGCATGGCGATCTGATCTTGCATTATCCTAGTTGATGACAAAATTTTTTATTTTTTTTGAAAAGATAAAGAAACAGAAAAAAAGAAACGGAAACAGAAATAGAAACCTACCTACGAAAAATTTAAAACAGAAAACGATAAAAGGGAGAAAGACGTGTTGAAATCTTCCGAGCCCAAAATGGAAAGGAAAACATCAGATTTTGACCTCGAAAACGGTGTCAAACGGCCTCCGTCTGTTCACCACGTCGTCGGCGTCGGAACGAGCTTTCCGAATTGGGGTCCTGCGCGCCAAACGGACACTCGAGCCGAAAGTTACGGCCAAAATACTACCATGTGCCCTAACGATCCCTTTTATCCCAACTAATAACAGAAAATCAAAAAAACTACTAAACTAGACAACCGTACCGATTCCCCGGCAACGGCGCCACAAACGGTTGTTCACGGATTTTATCAACGGAAAACAAACAAGTAATAAATTATAAATCCGATATACCCCAAGTGCAGGGATCGTAGTATAGAGGTTAATACCGGAGTCGAATCACAGGGTATCGAGGTTGTTTATCTAGTTTATTAATCTTTCTAAAGATTTGTCATGAAAAACACAAAACAAAACTAAAACGAATACAATAAACTGGACAGAGGGTTGTCAATCCAAAGCCAGGAAATATGATTACGAACCTGAAATAACTAATTCTATTCTATAAACTAAAAATTCTAAGCTAGCAACGAAGAACAAGGCTCAATGATTCTTTCAATTAAGTTAACGAGGAACAAGCAATGATCCACCTATCTCGCAACTCTCAATTTCTACTCTAAATCGTTTAGTGAAGATTTAATAAAGATGTGGTTCATCTATCAAAGGTATGAATTTCTACTATCGTAGATAATTCGCCTATTAATCTTTCATCTCTCGATCTTAAAGATTAACGCTTCCATAACAAAGGTGTAAGATTTCTCAACCTAGCAACCTAGAAATTTAACCTAACAACCCTCGTTATATATAGGTTAAAAATCTAATCTTTACTACGGTGATCTAGGTCTAACAACGATTTTCAGCACACGTTAAACATTACAAAGCAACCATCTCTCGATATAAATTGCAAAATCAATACAAAATGTAATAAAGAAACAACTTTAAATAAAAACTCACAAAACCAAATCCAAAGTCGAAATCAAAACGCTGCTGAGAATTGGCTTCACAAAGCTCGTTCTAGGCTTAGCCTTAGCTCATCGTTGGAATACAAATCATATAAATAAAAAGAAGATAAAAGATGTTTATGATGGTGAGAAAACGCAGCTAGGCGCCCCAAGGGCCCTGGGCGCCAGGGGATCGAATTGTGTTTTTCTAGGGTTGAAAAACGCGACTATAAATAGGTTTTTAAGTCTGCTACACTGAAGTCGGCGGCCTGGACGCCCGTTTAAAGGGGTGAACGCCCGTCCATCGTGGCTTTGATTTCTTGAGTCGGGCCGAGCTGGATCAGACGCCCGTCCTTTTACTTGTTGGACGCTCGTTCACCAAATATCTGTCAATCCTGAATCCATTGGCTCTTCCTGGACGCCAGTCCATGTAGTTGGACGCTAGACCAAGCTGAACGGAGATAAACGCGCGTTTAGTTCTTCAAAGCTTCCTTATCTTCTCTCCAAGTTCAATATGCATCTTTCTCCTTCTATTTAATCTTCAACAGAACATCGTTTAAGCTCCTTCATTGCCATGCAAGCGTACCTACAAGATAATCAAAGCGTGCAAAATGTAGAACCATATATATTGATGGAAAAATCATCGATAAAAACACGTAATAAGCTCGATTTTGCATTTAAACCAATTTCATATGCATTCTCTCAATAAATCCTTTAAACACTTACTTTTCTATAAAAAGTAATAAAACACGAAGGAAATTGCGATGAAATAATATCATATATATCGTAAAAATCACCGTTAACAACTCCCCCACACTTAGCTTTTGCTCGTCCCGAGCAAAACAAAACAAGAAAACCATGGACTTACTTGAACATTGAACCACATAAAATCCCATATATCAAATCACAACCGGTCGACTAGCATCAAAAACATACATCCAATGTAATAAACGATTACTCAAATGAGTAGTGTGTGCAAAGCCTTCTTCAACTTCCACCGATTCCACACTTGACAATTAAAATCAAGCTAACCAACCAATACCCATTAAAGACAGATAATGAATCACCCTGACTATACATACGCCCTACAAAACTACTCACGTCATGACTAGGGTAATACATGTGTTTTTTGAAATCCTTTCAGTTGTACCCAGAGGATATTCCCTACAACATATACCTTGGCCTATACTGGGGATAAGGTAGGCGATAACTAAGTCTTTCACTCATTCATACCAAATTCCTTATGTAAGTTGATTTAATTATCCTTCACATTTATACACACATCAGAATGAGCTCTTGTCCGTCATAGCAGAATAGGACATTCGAGATATGACCTACCTTACTCCAATCATAAGGCAGCTTCTTCTGACTGTCGTGAGCTTTTGGTCATCATTGTGGTATAGGACATTTGTGGTACGCCCTACCTCACTCCAATCATCGACCAGCTTCCGACAACACCCAATTTCAATTTTTTATTTCTTTGTATTTTTTTTAAAAACAACTTTTCCAAAGCACAGTAGTTACGTTTCACTTATCACATTCAGGCTTCGGTATATTCACGATACTTCCTACTTTAATTCCAACTACGCACATATTACAATTTCCATGACATTAGCACTCAGCGAACGGTCTGATAACCAGAATCAAACATCATCGGTTTAAATCGGTACAGTTTCCTAAGTTCAGCTCGTCATCGAAGAGGCTTACGTGAAAATAATTCGAGTAAAGACTTATTCATCAAAGGTCTATGCTAAAATACTAGTCAACTGAGCACAAGTATGGGAATATAACAAGTAAGTAAGCCAAAATAAAATCATGCTCGGGACAATTTTTAAAAAAAACTCTCAAAATTTGTTGATTTTTTGAAGAATGGTGGTAAGCATAATAAATTAATCACATTGTAGGTACAACCAATCCCTCCCTCACACTTAAATAACAACATGTCCTCATGTTGTGCAGAATAAGAAAAACTTAGCTGGTTTGTAGTTTGAATGTTGCAATTCTGGAAATGGTCGCGAGTCAGATCCAGAAACGCTTGAAGAAATCAGTAGACTGTGGACCATCCACCGGAAAACTGACTTCATCTAAAAACTCACAAGCGTTATCGCAAATATCCTGCACACTTGAAAAACAAAACAAAACGTACCTCGGGGGATAGGGGAATATAACATATTGCGCAGAAAAGTTTGATATAAGCACAGGATATAATTGCTCAGATGGAAAAATCACCACACAGGGAAAACACAGGGCATCTAAGCGTCAAATATTACCACAGAGGTTTACAAAACAAATATTGTCCAACATGTGCATACAGAAATACCAAACTCCAACTGAAAGTGAAAATGCACGTTAAGGCTTACAAGATTCATCAGAAAGTAATAGCAACGGAAAACCGACGGTATCTTCAACTAAAGTCCGATGATGAATCAAAAAAATGCGGTAGCTTCCGCTCATGCAAGTTACCCGCCACGAAACCGACTCCAAAAACCTAGACGTCACAAGACAAAACTAGCCCCCCTTATTCAACAAAAAACAAAATAATCCAAAATAATAAAAAAAAACTATTCTTATTATTGGGTTGCCTCCCAACAAGCGCCTTTCTTTAGTGTCTTTGGCTGACACACTTTACTATTCGACTTGGATCGGACCACTTAATCTTCCTTCCGGCCACTACTTCCGTGTAAGCTCGTCATTATTGTGGCTCTGAAAACAACATCTCACACATGGGGTCAGTTCTTTTCCGCTTTCCAAACATTCTTAATTTTCCCATTGCGGACTTCTTCTTCTTCAATCATCTCTTTAATCAGTGCCTCCCGTTTAAACTCTTCCATATCCCAACTACCAACCGAACTTCCTCTCTTGGACCACCGCCGCCGTCATTCTCGTAAAACAAATCGGGCGAAAACTCGTCAAACGCATTGACTTCAGGAGTACCACACCCGAGGATGTCGAGGAAGTGAACAATCAAAGGCTTCTCTTTGGTTTGACCGATATAATTCTTACACCTTTGACCATTCACTCTGAACGGCTGGTCACCATGACCTCGTAGTTCTAAAACATCTCCAAGAATGATTTGGGGAATTTCAAAGGGACCGGACCATCGTGTCCTCAGCTTACCAGGGAACAGATGTAACGTAGAATTGTACAATAAAACTTGTTCCCCTACTTGAAATTCTCCCTTCTTGATTTTGGCATCGTGAAGGAGTTTTGTCTTTTCCTTAATTATCCTGGCGCTTTCGTAGGCCTGAAGTCTAAATTCGTCTAACTCATGCAACTGTTGCAATCGATGTTTTCCACAAGATTGGGTATCGTAGTTTAAAAACTTCGTGGCCCAATACGCTTTATGCTCTAACTCGATTGGTAAGTGGCATGGTTTACCATTTGATAGGGTGATGTACACATGGGGGTCTTATAGGCAGTTCGATATGCCCACAGTACATCATCCAACTTCAGACTCCAGTCTTTTCTGTGACTGTTAACTGTTTTCTCCAGGATCTTCTTTAAACTTTGGTTTCTTCTATCAACCTGACCACTAGTCATAGGATGGTATGGTGTGCCAATTTTGTGCCGGATACCATATTTCTCAAGAACTTTCTCTAGTGGCCGGTTGCAGAAGTGCGTTCCCTCATCACTGATTAAGGCGCGGGAACATCCAAATCTCACAAAAATATTTTTCTTCAGGAACTTCATGACCGTTTTATGATCATTGTGAGAAGTGGCTTGAGCCTCCACCTATTTCGATACATAATCCACGCAGACTAAGATGTATTTATTTTCACAAGATGATGGGAATGGTCCCATAAAATCGATACCCCATACATCAAAGACTTCGCATTCTAGGATGGGTTTCAATGGCATGTGAAACGCCTTGTTAAAGTTCCGGTTCTTTGACACCTATCACAAGCTTTACTGAAAGCTTCACGTATCTTTAAAGATCGTGGGCCAATAGAAGCGGATTGAAAGATCTTAGCAACGGTTTTCAAGGACCAAAGTGACCGCCGATGGGTCCACTGCGTGGCATTGCTCAATAATATCACGTTGCTCAGATCCAGGATCACATCTTCTCAGCAAACCATCCTTACAAATCTTGCAGAGGTAAGGTTCATCCCAAACGAAGGTTTTCACATCAGAGAAAAATTTCTTCTTCTCCTGATATGAAAATTCCAGATTTAAGTACTGGGAATGTAAGAAGTTGGCGATAGAAGCATACCAAGGAATATCAGGAGTGCACTTGTCTAGATGCATAACATTCTGGAGAGGAAAGTAAAGGTCTATCCCTTCAGGTTCTTCCTCTTCTTCATCCTTCATTCTAGACATATGATCATCTACTTCGTGTCCACCTTCCTTACCAGTCAGGAGATCAGCCTCCTGACTTCCACTAAATTCTTTATTTCTCAAGGGATCAGCCACCTGAGTACTCTCATCCAGAACAGGGAAACCACTAAGTTGAGTGTCGGACCTTACATTCATAGCACTAGCCTCTTCTCCACCATAAGGGAGTGTGGGAGCTAGGTCAGTGCATTGGTCTTGAGCCATTTGCCTGAGCCGTCTCTCAAGATTCTTGAGTGTCCTGTTTTGCTCCTCCAATTTAGCTTCAAGATCGTCCGATTGAGAGGGGCCCTGATAGTTCTGAAAGTTCTGTGGGAAAGATTGGCTAGACTGACTTTGAAACATAGGATCGGGACGGTTTTGATTGAACCATTGATTTTGATTGGAAAAATTGATATGTTGGTCCTGACTGAAGTTCGGGTTTTGATAGAAATTCGGATCCTGAGAATTGAAACCCTGATTCTGAAAACTGCTTTGGCCAGAGAACTGATTATTAAATCTCTGATACTGCTGACCATAGGAAGCATTTTCTTCAACGTTCTGTCCACCCATAGGACAGAAACGAGCAGTGTGTCCCACATTGTCACAATTTTGACATGTGACTAGATTAAAATTTTCCTGATTATGGATAGTGTTAACTTGATACGCAGTAGGGGAAAGAAACGACAGCGCCAACAAAGATGGGCGGTGTCGACAACATCTTCCACGAATGTAACTTGTGAGTTCATGTGGAAAAGACGGGTCGATTCATGGATTAGCGACATTTGAAGAGCGCCATCTGCTATTTCAAAGATGGCGATCCGATCTTGCATAATCCTAGTTGATGACAATTTTAAATTTTTTTTTTTGAAAAGATAAAGAAACAGAAAAAAGAAATGGAAACAGAAATAGAAACCTACCTACGAAAAATTTAAAACAGAAAACGATAAAAGGGAGAAAGACGTGTTGAAATCTTCTGAGCCCAAAACGGAAGGGAAAACAGAAGATTTTGACCTCGAAAACGGTGTCAAACAGCCTCCGTATGTTAACCACGTAGTTGGCGTCGGAACGAGCTTTTCGAATTGGGGTCCTGCGCGCCAATCGGACACTCGAGCCGAAAGTTACGGCCAAAATACTACCATGTGCCCTAACGATCCCTTTTATCCCAAATTATAACAGAAAATCAGAAAAATTAATAAACTAGACAACCGTACCGATTCCCCGGCAACGGCGTCATAAACGGTTGTTCACTGATTTTATCAACGTAAAACAAACAAGTAATAAATTATAAATCCGGTATACCCAAAGTGCAGGGATCGTAGTATAGAGGTTAATACCGGAGTCGAATCACAGGGAATCGAGGTTGTTTATCTTGTTTATTAATCTTTCTAAAGATTTGTCACGAAAAACACAAAACAAAACTAAAACGAATACAATAAACTGGACCGAGGGTTGTCAATCCAAAGCCAGGAAATATGATTACGAACCTAAAATAACTAATTCTATTCTATAAACTAAAACGAAAATAAAATTCTAAGATGGCAACGAAGAACAAGGCACAATGATTCTTTCAATTAAGTTAACGAGGAACAAGCAATGATCCACCTATCTCGCAACTCTCAATTTCTACTCTAGATCGTTTAGTGAAGATTTAATAAAGATGTGGTTCACCTATCAAAGGTATGAATTTCTACTCTCGTAGATAATTCGCCTATTAATCTTTCATCTCTCAATCTTAAAGATTAACGCTTCCATAACAAAGGTGTAAGATTTCTCAACCTAGCAACCTAGAAATTTAACCTAACAACTCTCGTTATATATAGGTTAAAAATCTAATCTTTACTACGGTGATCTAGGTCTAACAACGATTTTCATCACACGTTAAACATCACAAAGCAACCATCTCTCGATATAAATTGAAAAATCAATACAAAACGTAATAAAGAAACAACTTTAAATAAAAATTCACAAAACCAAATCCAAAGTCTCAAATCAAACGCTCTTGAGAATTGGCTTCACAAAGCTCGTTCTAGGCTTAGCCTTAGCTCATCGTTGGAATACAAATCATATAAATAAAAAGAAGATAAAAAGATGTTTATGATGGTGGGAAAACGCAGCTAGGGCGCCCCGAAGGGGCCTGGGGCGGCCAGGGATCGAATTGTGTTTTTTCTAGGGTTGAAAAACGTGACTATAAATAGGTTTTTAAGTCGGCTACGCTGAAGTCGGCGGCCTGGACGCCCGTTTAAAGGGGTGAACGCCCGTCCACTGTGCTGGATTTCTTCGAGTCGGGCCGAGCTGGATCAGACGCCCGTCCTATTACTTTTTGGACGCTCGTTCACCAAATATCTGTCAATCCTGAATCCATTGGCTCTTCCTGGATGCCAGTCCATGTAGTTGGACGCCAGTCCAAGCTGAACGGAGATAAACGCGCGTTTAGTTCTTCAAAGCTTCCTTATCTTCACTCCAAGTTCAATATGCATCTTTCTCCTTCTATTTAATCTTCAACAGAACATCGTTTAAGCTCCTTCATTTCCATGCAAGCGTACCTACAAGATAATCAAAGCGTGCAAAATATAGAACCATATATATTGATGGAAAAATCATCGATAAAAACACATAATAAGCTCGATTTTGCATTTAAACCAATTTCATATGCATTCTCTCAATAAATCCTTTAAACACTTACTTTTCTATAAAAAGTAATAAAACACGAACAAAATTGCTATGAAATAATATCATATATATCGTAAAAATCACCGTTAACAACTGTCTAAGGCAACATGTATCACTGGAAAATGAAGCTATGGCCTCAGCCTTTGGCACCAGATTTGGCAGTGTGACCAAGAAGTTATCCGATCATGGCAAAAGATTCACATCCATTGAATCTAAATTGGATACTCTGATTAGTACTGCTGAAGCCACCAATAGCATTCTATTGCAACAACAAGATGATGCTGCCAAAAAGGAGGAAGAAATGATAAGCCTGAAGGATCAACAGTTAGACCACCAAATTTTACTGAAGAGCAGCTAAGAGCAAGGGACATAGAGCTGAATATTAGAGCTAAGGTTGAAAGCAATAAAGAAAAGCTCTGGAGGAGAGCGAAAGAAGCACAAATGAACCTTGTATCGGATTCCCTCATCCAGTCCAAAGAAGAGATGATGATAGAAATAGATCGGGAAGTCAGCAAAGGTCCAGATCTAGTCGGTAGAGAGGTTCTGCAAGAGGCAGCAACAGTGGACAAAGACACACTGCTGGAAGATTCACTGGTGAGAAAACAACTTTCACTACCTACAGAAAGAGGCAAGAATATGATGCTGAGGTTATGGACAATGTGAAAGAGTCCTTCATAACTCAAGACAGTCTATATCTAAATAGCCAGCAAGATGAAGCATGGGCGGATTGGCTCATCTACTATGATGATAAGATGAGAGCGGATATGGCTAAAATTTACAATGATGTCAAGAGACGGTATGCATCCCTCAAGGAAAGAACTAGAGATACAGGATCTAGCTCAACCAACAGAATAAGTCAAGCTATACGTCTTACTGCAAAGGGACAAGAAGATCTATCCAGTGAACAAGAGGAAGACTTCAACAACATAGTTAATTTTTTTAGTCCTATGGGGAGAATGGACCACTCACAGAAATGTGTTCTGTTTAAAAGTCTCATGTTTATTGACTCACCTATTGCTGAGGCAATGGAAAGATTGGAGAAGCATGTTGGACGACCACAACCACATAACACAATTCTCGACTACCATAGACTCCTCATCAAAAAGGATTCTTAGGCATATCTGAAAAAGTTGCCCTGGAATATTGGAAGTGGAAGTTCCCAGAGGTTGACTGGAAAGAGATGGAAGGGACACATACTACAAAATTCAAGAAGTACAAGGAGTATCTAAGTAAGTTGTAGCCGTAATGTGTTTTTGCCTTTCAATAACTCTCTGCCATTTATGGATGAATAAAATTATTGAGTTTTATTCTATTATTATATGAGAAAAATGTTTACTTATGTTTAGGCTTATGAGAGTTTTGGCAACATCAAAAAGGGGGAAATTGTTAGGAGCATTTTATTTGTTTTGATGATGGCCATACTAGCTGTTATAGCAAGCATGAAATAAGTTAGAAATATTTGTGTAAGACTTTACATAGAGTCTGACATGTTGTATAAGTTTAGTCAGACAAGTATTGTACTAGTTGGTAGGATTGCTAAGTAAAACAGAAATCCGGCAGAGTAAAGGCAGCCAAGTATGAGCAAAGAAGTATGAAGACAAATGGACTGACTTATAACCAAGGAAGCCTGTGATGACCTTGGATAAGTCTAGGTTGCACTACAAGTGATGAAATCTAAAGGTTTAAATATGGTGTACACTGATCTCACACAAATCAAGTATCAGTGAAGTACAAATACTCTTGAAGAATCAAAGAAAGAAAAGAAGCAGTAAACCGGCAAAGTAAATTGTCTACCGGCTGAGTAAGGAATAGCTATGTTCAATAGCTATGAAAGCAGATTCACTATACTGGTCAGACAACATCTAAAACGGAAAAGTCAAGGTTTCGATCTGTAATAAGGAATCAATGCAATATCAAGCAATTAATGCAGAATCAATGAAGGACGGATTTTATGATAGACGTATGAAGAAAATCCGGATCACTGAAATCAAGGAGAATTAAATCAGGAGGAATGAAGAATTAAATCAAGGATTATTCTCCACATTAAATAGCCAACAGATGGATTTTTAAATCAATGATTGTCAAGGCTATAATAGAAGGTATTGACAGACAGACAAAACAACGATCAAGATATACAAGAACAAGCAGAAACTCTATTTCTTAAGCCTTCTATTTGAATCTAAAAGAACACATCTAGAGATCAACTCAGAACTCAAAGCTTCAATTCCACATCAAGCACTGAGATTGATCAACAGACTCTATGAATCCAATTCCCATCAGTTGCAGCAATTGTATAGAGAAGTCTAAGAAGGAGTTGCACCCTTTGTGATAGCTGCTGAAGGATTTGGTAGCAAGGAGCAGTGTGTTGAAGACTGAGTCACTGATGCTTTTGTAGCCAAGGAGTTATAGTCTTGGAGATTTTGAAGCTTGTGTAGCCAAGGACAATCTAACTATTGTATTGGTGAAAGACAATAGTGAATTCCTCCAATCATCACAGGAGAAGAGTGGATTAAGGGATTACACCACCCTAAACCTCTATGAACCTTTGTGTTCATTTACTTATTGCACTTTACTTTACAACATTTACTAACTACATTTTATTCATATTCTGTGTGTTCTCAACCTACTTTTAAGAAATGACTTATCCGCTGCCCAAAAGCTTTTAATTATAAGAAAAGTTTTTGAAACTCCAGTATAGTCATTCACCACCCCTCTGACTATTTTTTTACCCTTCTTTGGGACCAATAGTCTCTTCACATCTCTTAAGCACCTTACTTAAATTGTCCAAACAATCATCATAACTGTCTCCCAAAACGAAAAAATCATCCACGAAAATTTCTATAAAATCCCCCACCATGTCCGCAAAAAGAGACATCTTGCATCTTTTGAAATGTTGTTGGCGCATGTGAAGGTTGTCTTCTCGCGGTCCTCAGGGGAAATGTGTAGTAGGTAATAGAAAGAATACCCATCTAGAAAACAATAAATGCCTGGCTACTCAGTCTTTCCAACATCTGGTCAATAAATGGTAGGAGAAAATGATATTCTCGAGTGGCGTCATTCAATTTACTGAATTTGATACATACTCAATGTCTAGTGATCAGTCTCACAGGGATCAAGTCATCAGAATCATTAGGATGTACAATAAATCTTCTATTCTTTAGGATTATATGAATGCGGCTGACCCATTCACTGTCACCAACTGGGAATATAGTCCCTATTTCCAACATCTTTATAATCTCCTCCTTGACTGCATCTTATAACTAAGAATTAGCCACCGCTTTCTTCTAAGGGTCATTATAGATCTTATGCATACACACATAGGGGCTAATCCCTTCAATACCCGCTATAGTCCACCCATAGGCTCCCTTATGTTCCTTCGGTACTCTTAACAGTTTCTCATCCTCTAAAGGTGACAATGATGATGAAATTATAAGAGGGAGAGTATCTTCTTGTAAAAACACGTACTTTGATGAAGTTTGTAGAATTACAAAAAAACAAAATAAAATGCGGAATTGCTATTGATCAAGTAAAAGTTACAAGTTGATTACAATGCGGCTGATCATGGGGTATTTAGAGCTTCATACACCTCATGAATCAGTTAGAAGTTGGTTACAAACAGTTACAACGGATTACAACTAAATAACCGCTTTCTATATTACACTATATCAAACTGATATTGGATCAAATTCATCCCTTAAACCTTTGACAAATTTTATGGCATGTTCAGCCTCCATATGATCCATCAGATTGTTGATTGCATTGCAGTGACATTGAGGATCGCAAGACCAGACTGTTACATGCCTGATGGTCTTGATTTTTTCCCAAAGAATCATTAACTTTGTGAAATATTGATTGATAGAGTCTTTGCCCTATTTCAGTAGATGCATTTCTTCAAGAAGATCTGAAAGCCTTAATGCATCAACATTTGAAAACCTTTCTACAAGATTCTTCCATACTGCATGTGCATTCTTGAAGTACATCAGACTTTGTGCAATGGTGTTCTCAAAAGAATTTAAGATCTATGATCTCACCATTGTATCACATTGCCTCCAAGCATGTAAGTCGGCTGAATCTACTTCTAGCCATTTAATTCTGCCATATACGAAGCCAGTTTTATTCTTGGTGATCAACCCCATCCCCATGGACATTTTCCAAGGATTTTAGTTATTGCCATTCATCAATAGCTGAACAAGAACTAGAGAAGGATTCTCATTAGGATGAACGAGAATCGACTGGAGGGACTTATTTCTTGTTTCTTAGCTGCCATGGCTATCAATAACTCCAGAATTGATTCTCAAATCAACGATGATAGTGAAAAACGATCAAGAAATGATCAAAAACAGGATAAGGATAACAGTTTATTCTCAAGAAACTGAAAACTCAGAAAAAGATGAAAAACACAGGAAAGATTTTAGAAATTCTCAAATTTTTGCTCTGATACCATGATGAAGTTTGTAAAATTACAAAAAAAAAACCAAATCAAATGCGGAATTGTTATTGATCAAGTAAAAGTTACAAGTTGATTACAATGTGGCTGATCTTGGGGTATTTATAGCTTCATACACCTCATGAATCAGTTAGAGGTTGGTTACAAACGGTTACAACAGATTACAACTAAATAACCGCTTTCTATATTACACTATATCAAACTGATCAAGAAAGCTCTTGAGTCTCTACAAATTGTCGTGCGAGCTCTCTGGTCTTCAAGTCGTGTCAAAGTTCTGCGATATCTTCGATTGATCAGCAGAGTGCACTTAGCATTCCCATCAGCTTTTATACTGTAACATACTTTAGATTCGAGGGCAAAGGTTTTAGCCTTAAATTCTTTGGTGGTTCCTCTAACGTTGATTTCAGTTGCTTCTCAGTCAACTGCAGATCAAAGAACTTGTGCCACGAAGGTCTATGAATTTGTGCCACGAATCAAGATCATACTAGGAATTGATGAAACATGAGTTTATGGAAGAAGCGGTTTCAAACCTTCAAGTTTCTACAGTCAACTTATCATTTCATAAACTCACGTTTCAACCCTTCAAGGACCACTGAAGCATTTGGAGATGCGGCAATTCAACCTATTATCCAAGTGTTTAGATTGTGAAGCTAGGATTAGTCAAAGACAATCATACTAGGACATTTTGTAAATGTACCTCAAAGAGAACTAGTGAGTTTTCTCCAACATCATAGGAGAAGAGTGGACTGACACGATTACGCCACTTGGGACCACTATAAACCATGTTGTTTTATTTTTACAATTGTTTTACGCATTTACTTACTTCAATTTATATTTCAGTATTTATTTCAAGCAACAACTGACATTCCAACTGATTAATTTCACACAGAGCAATCTGTTGAGTTCACCAAACTCATCACATCATATTTCAACAGAACAACAAGATATTAAATGGCTTGATAATTAATCCGCTGCATCTAACTCATATGTAGAAATAGTCAACAGACTATAATCTCATCAGGGTTATCTTCGCTCCAAGAAATGTTTTAATTGACAAGTTTATTCACTCCCTCTAAACTTGTCCATAGCCTTTCAAAGGGACCAACAATTGGTATCAGAACAAAGCTTATGTTATGAGAAGATTCCCTCTTGTTGTTCTTATTGAAAGGCTTTGAAAAACCTTTTCCGAGTTCTGTTTTTCAAATCGGCATCATTAAAGCTAACCAGTATGTTGGAATGGATCATTTTGATAAATATAAGAGACGTTTGCAAGCTTACTTGGCAGCCACACATGACAAAATGATGGATGTTTTGACTGATGGCCCTATTCAGATCACTCATATGCAGACTGTAGAAGGCGTTGGTCAAGTCTGGGTTCCCAAACCCAAGGCAGACTGGACAACTGAGGATATGAAGCATACCAATCTGAACAATATAGCTGTGGTCATTATTTATAAGACTTTGGCACTAACATTTACTTAAAAGTCAATGATTTCACAACATCTAACGGAATCTGGGATTAGCTAAAAATGGTTTATGAATGAACTGACTTGATCAAGGAGAACAAAGTCGGTGTTGGAAAACAGAAGTTTCAAGAATTCAAAATGAAACCTGGTAAGACCATTAAGAAACTGGATGGAGGGTTTAATGCAATCATGGATGAGCTGGCATTGATGAATATTGTCTATATAAGAAAATATATAAATGTCAGAGTTATAAGAGCCTTACCATCAATTTGGAAAATGAAGGTGACTGCTATGGAAGAGTCGAGAAATCTCAAGACTTAGAATACTTTCAAAATTTTCTCAGATCTTAAAGCATATTAATTGATCTATACAAGTTGCTGAAAAAAGGTACCGAAAACCTCAACACTTGCTGCTACAAATGAATATCAAATATCCAGTAGTCATGTTGAAATGTTGGATGAAATGGAAGAGCAAATGGCTTTAATGATGAAGAGAATTAGGAAGACGAAAGCTGATATACCAATAAGTATTCAAGAAGGCACTAGAAAATAAAGAAGAACCAAAAAGAGCAAATGAGTATTTTTGCTATCACTGCAAGAAACCAGGGCACTTCAAAGATCACTGCTCTGAGCTAGTGAAAAGAGAATAGACAAGGCACCTAGAAGACCTGCAAAAATGGCATTATTGGCTGGTGATGATTCATACATGAAGTTGAATCTGAGAAATCCCTGTCTGGAGCTGAGTTAGATGATACAACACTTATTGATCACATGGAGGATGCCACAGAGGTAATAAATTTTGTGCTAAATACACCTTAGCACATAGTGCATGTTCTTTTACTGCTAGTTCCAACCCAAGAAATTCAGGTATGGAAGAAACTTTTGATGTCCTACTCAAGCAAATGAGAGAAATACAGCCAGGTTATGAGACTGTGAAAACTAAAAAAGAGTCATTCATAGCTGAAATTCAAATGTTGAATTCTGAACTGAACATTCTCAAGTCAAGAGAAGTTGAGATTATCAAGACTCATCAAAGACCCGCTATGTCAGCAGCAGGTGAGTAAATGGATTACTCAAGTTCATCAACTGTATTCAAAACATGAAAGCCCTATAGAGATATGACAAGTATTGGTTGTGATACTCAGCAAGCTTTCAAAGCTGGACCTAGTAATGCTGCTGAATCTAGTGCCAATGTTGGACCTAAATTCAAAATTGAACAAAGGCCTGAACCTGAAAATGCTACTGAGAATTTTATACCTGCTTAGAATGCTTCAAAGAAGTAAAATCATAGTACTAGAAAGTGAGCAGGACCTAACTACAATTTCATATCAGTTTGCTGAAGTTCCTATAACTGCTGATAAAAGATCTACTGCAAGAGCTAAAGGACCATAAAGAACTGATTTGAAGTCAGCAAAGAACAAGGAAAAACACAAATGTCAGATCAAAGAATTCTAATCATTCAAGAGATAACTATCTCAGGGGAAAGGCGGTTTATTTCCTACTTATGAGGATTGGGATGTTTCTGCACCTGCTGTTAGATCATCAAGATATAACCAAAATGCTAAGGTCAGACCTGAGTAGAGGAATCAACATAGATCTCAACCGATAACTCAACAAATAACTCATCAAAGACCTCAAAACAAAGCTATACCTAAAAGACAGCAGAGTTATGGTTATGCTATTGCATCTAACAACAGGAAGCACAATGCACAATATTTTACTCCAAAAATCCAGAAAGCATATATGAAGAAACCAAAACCTGCTGAGAGAAAGTACATGGTTGTGAGCTTCATATATGAAAGAGAGTGCAACTCTGTTAACAAAAGACCTTATGGGTATGGTCCAAGAATTGTACTCACTGTGGACAATCATGGACCCAAGCAGATTGGGTACCTAAAATTCATTAATTTGTTTTACAGGGAGTGTGGTACTTTGATATTGGATGTTCCAGACATAGACAAGAAACAAAGGATGCTTAGAAGATTATTTTGCCAAAACTGGACAAAAAGAAAACATTGGAGGCAAGGAGAAGCTTGGATATAATAAAGCCTGTGGAACACTAGTAAAGAAAGGACTGAAGATCAAGAATGTTGCTTATGTTGAATGATTGCAATACAACTTTCTTAGCACAAGTAAATTTGTGATAGAGGATACAATGTTGTTTTTAAGAAGAATAACTGCATTGTATAGAAAGAAGTGACCAATGAAGTTGTTCTATCCAAGATTAGAGATGAAAATATGTACATAGTAGAAAGGTCAACTGATGTACCTGAAACCTGTCTACTAGTGCATACTAAGTCAGAACTAAGTTGGTTATGGCACCAGAGGCTGAGTCATCTAAACTTGGATGAGATAAATATTCTAGTAAAAAAGAAGCTTGTAGTTGGTTTACCTAAAGTTACTTACAATAAAGACAACATTTGTGATGCATGTCAGAAGGGAAAGCAAATCAAATTAAGTTTCAAGACCAAGTTTAAGCAATCAACAAGCAGAGTGTTTGAGCTATTACATATGGATTTATTTGGCCCAGTTACACCAATCAACATAAGTGGAAAGAGGTACACTCTTGTAGTTGTGGATGATTATTCAAGATACACATAGGAATTTTTTATGGCTTAGAAGTGTGAAACACTATAAAAGTTACCTGAGTTACTGAAGAGATTACAAAATGAGAATAGCCAATCTATAATCAAGATCAGATCAGACAAAGGAACTGAGTTTTTAAACAAAGTAATCAGAGAGTACTGTGATGACGGTCAACTTGGTATCATATTTTGCCACCAACTTACCCCATATTTGTGCTCTCAATGGTGAAAATATTTATGAAATAATGGGTTAAATAGCTAAATGAGATTAAGTCATGTCCTGGGTGACTAAATTTGTATTATGCATATTAACCGTGTAGTTTATGCATTTTTTGACGGACATAGAAGATACTATGTGTGTTATGAACCTATTGACAAGTGAATAAGTGTTTGGAGCATTATTTGGGTTGATCATGTGAGTTAATTGATAAATAAGTGACGAAGCCGAAGGTTGAAGTGTTTCGAGCAGAGATTGGACCCGAGAATCTGATTGGTGAGCTTACAATGCTGTTTTAGAAACCTTACAAGACATATTGGGCTTTGTCTTATGCATGAAATTTTTATGTCTTCAAACGAGGATTCCAACACACTTTGAATCACCCAAATAGAAGTTATGGAGGTAAAGTTATGGTCAAAATACCGAAGCTGTGCGACCCAGAAAGCTCGATTAGGCGAGCCCAGCGAAAACGGACCAGAAATGCATTTTCTTGTCCACCAAGTATTATGTTATCCCTTAGATCGGTTTATAAACTATATAGGATGCATTAAGGCAGCGAATTCGTATCCATTCATCATTCAATCATTTTTCTTATTCATTCTTCCATCAATTAGATACAATGTAGTCTTTTGGTGAATAAAGTCTTATTTTCTTTTCTTCCAAATAAATCATGAGTCTTACATTAGATAATTGTGCTTGGTTTATGTTCTTCGTAGATCAATTCGAATCGCCGAAGGGAGAGAGAATTGAGGAGTAGAATATTTCTTCGTCATGGGTAACATATATTCTAGTGTTTTACTTCTTTTCATGGATTCATGATAATTCTTGTGATAGATCTAGACTATGCTTGCATCTAAACAACTATGAATTAGTTAAATGAACCTTAATCCTGATTATTCAATTCGTCAATATAAAAACGTAGAATTAACGGTTGCGTTCTCTCGATTCCACGACGTCTATATTGTCGAATTGACATACGTAGTAAACCCTAATTCTATGGTTCGGCATCAGCTACATTGATCGACATGTTTAATTTACATTTTCTTAGCCTGATCACCTACTTGCATGTCATCACAAATTAACATGAAGGACATATAGTGAAGTGTTAGTTATGACATAGTCTAGATCGATCTTTAGGAACGTCCTAGTCATTCTCGGTAGTTGCCTGGAGAGGTTCTCGGTCTTGAGCCGACACTCTCTAAAACATAATGTATTTCGGTTAATACAACCTAAGGTAGGTTAACTGCACATAAACATTTGTTGTCCTTTCAATGGAAGTAAAGAAGGATATGAGACTGCACCCGTAGCTTAATTACACATGTAAAACAGATCAGAGAGAATCATGAGTTAAAGGGAGATTAGTTTTGAATAGTTGGTTAATGACTTTTCATTACATAATTGATTATTGGTTTATTTGCATCTCGTTTACTTACTTTTCTTTATGCTGGACATTGACCACCCCTTCCGGTTGGCCTATTAATTGTGGTTGTGTTTGACATAATTAAATAATAGTCTCTGTGGGATCGACCTTGACTCGCCTTGCTATACTACGGCTGACCTAGCCCTCTTGCAAGTAGAAGTGACTTAAACGTGATCGAGTTTTGGCGCCGTTGTCGTGGACTATTTATCTAATTCTTGGGCATAGCCATCAATTTATGGTTAACATTTTTTGTCAATTTTTTTCCCGATAATTGAATAAAAGTGTGAAGGTTTTATTTTTTATCATCGCCATGTTCCTAAGGTTGTTGAGCAAAAGGATGTGCGGGAGTTTTTGTTTTTTACTTCGCATGAGTATTTGGTTATTATTTTGAGTCTCGAGTCTTTTTTTTGGAGCCTGGTAATAGTATTATTGTGTTTAAGTAATAAAATTGTTATGTATTGTCTTACGTTGTTTATTGCACTTCTTTTCTGGTTGTGCAATTTTCAGTTACTTATTTGCATCTCATGGTACTAATGGCGTTTGCGCAAGAATTGTTTGTATTAGCTGACCTAGTGTAGATTACACCTTGGTAGAAGCCAACTTGGTTCTAGTTCATTTATATGATCCGCTTCAGACAATTAGCCTAGTTCTTCTATTTAAATGTTCTTCTTTTTCCTACTTTTTTTTGCTTTGCTTTCCACATTGGGGACAATGTTGAGTTTTAATGTGGGGGTAGACATAAAATTAGTTTGAAAAATTGAGACACACTTATGCTTAATTTTATGAATTTTGATGCACTAAATTGAATGAATTAGAGTCTTTAAACCGTTAAAATTGCTTAATTACGTACTTAATTCTTTAATAATGAATAAGGGGTTTGTCAACTATTTGAAGTAGTGGTTTATTAATCATCTATCTTGTTAGGGAATCGACCTTCTTAGAGCACGTATAACTCACTTTCTTCAGTGTGTAGTTAGATGGCGCATTATGTTCACTTGAGTTGACCTTTGTTATCTCAATTTGTTCTACCTATAGTCATTTAGGTCATGTTGTGGATCTTATAAGTGCCAATGATTTACGGATTTGGTAGTTTATCAAAATGTGCAGACCGTGAGGTTAGTTAGAATATTGAGAGAGACCTACCTGCCCCAAAAAGAAGCATTTCTTTGGCAAGAGGGTAGCAAGTTCTGTGTTAGGTTCGATAGAGTTTCTTGCTAGGAACCCACTATTGAAAGTCTCTTATACCCGGCCTTCGTATAAATAATAAATAAGATAAATGTGAGCCTTAGAGTAGTACTCGGTTCTCGATCCACCTTGCCCAGTTGATTGACCTACAATTAAAATGCATAAATAAAATTCATAAAAAATGACGAAAAGGAACAAACATGATTGAGATTTTCTAAGTAAGCCCTGGGTAAGTAAGCCCTGGTTTGATATAATGTGATTTTTCAGCGTCGTTTTTGATTGAGTGTTATTCACACACGTCGGTTCTACTACGAGATATTGCCTAATAGATTACTGATGGATATGTGTTGCCACTCATATTATTTAGATTTCTTGAATGAGTCTGCTCTTAATTAGTTTCTAAATGTTTTGGGGGTTTGTTTGATTTGGTTTTTGTTTGGGACAATCAAATGCTAAGTGGTGGGTAGTTGATGATGGTCAACTTGGTATCATATTTTGCCACCAACTTACCCCGGATTTATGTTATTAATGGTGATAATATTTTTGAAATAGTGGGTTAATTAGCTTAATGTGATTAAGTCACATCCGGAGTGACTAAATTGATATTATGCGTATTAACCGTGTAATTTATGCGTTATTTTTCAGAAATAGTAGGTACTATGCATGTTATGGTTTTTTTGATAGATGAATAAATGTTTGGAGCATTATTTGGGTTGAATATGAGAGTTAATTGATAAATAAAAGAACGGAGCTGAAGGTTGAAGTGTTTCAAGCAGAGATTGGACCCGAGAATCTGATTGGTCAGATTTCAATGCTGTTTAGAATCATTACAAGACGTATTGGGATTTGGTTTCTACATAAAAGTTTTAGGGCTTGAAAGTAGGATTCCAACACACTTTGAATCATCCAAATCGGAGTTATGCAGGTCATGTTATGGTCCTAATACCAAAACTGTGCGGCCCAGGAAGCTCGATTAGGCGAGGCCCACCCTGGCTTAGGATAGCCAAGAAAAAATGGGCCAAAAACGCTTGTCCTCCAAGGATCAGGTTTTTCTTAGGTTGGTTTATACACTATAAAATAGGCATTAGGGCTGCGAATTTGTATCCATTCATCATTCAATCATTATTCATATTCAATCTTCCATCAATTAGATACAACGTAGTCTTTTGGTGAACAAAATCTTCTTTTCTTTTCTTGCAATAAATCATGAGCCTTTCATTATTGAATTGTGCTTGGTTTATGTTCTTCGTGGATCAATTTGAATCGCCGAAGGGAGAGAATTGTGGAGTATAATCGTTCTTCGTCATGGGTAGCATCAATTCCAATGTTTTATTTCTTTTCTTAGATTCATGATTGTTCTTGTGATAGATTTAGACTATGATTGCATCTAAACCACTATGAATTAATTAAGCGAACTTTAATCCTGATTATTCAATTCGTTAATACAAAAATGCAAAATTAACGGTTGCGTTCTCGAGATTAGGCGTCGGTCTATATCATCAAAACGAGATACCTAGTAAACCCTAATTATGTGGTTCGACATCAGCTACGTTGATCGACATGTTTAATTTACATATTCTTATCCTGATCACCTATTTGCATGTCATCGTAAAACAACATGAAGGACATATAGTGAAGTGTTAGTTATGGCGTAGTATGGATCGATCTTTAGGAACGTGCTAGTCATGGTCGATAGCTGCCTGAAGAGGTTCTCGGTCTTGAGCCTGCACTCTCTAAAACTTAATGCTTGTGGGTTAATAAATCCTAAGGTAGATTAACTACACATAGACGTTTGCTATCCTTTCCATGGAAGTAAACAAGGTTAGGAGACAACACCCATAGCTTAATTACACATATAATACGGATCAATGTAATTACTGGTTAATGGGAGATTAGTTGTGAATAGTTTGTTAATGCTTTTTCAATACATGATTGATTATTGAATTTATTTGCATCTCATTTATTTACTTTTCTTTATGTTGGTCGTAGACCACTGTTGCACTTATTTTTAAGTTTTAGTGATGAGTGCCAGACTAGCTGTTATAGAGCAAAGGAAAAAAGATGTCTAGATCAAATGTATAGGCTTATTAGAGTTTGATTTTTGTATAGGTTTGATCGAACAAGCACAGTAAAAGGTCAGCTAACTTTCATCAGCAGACCTGTCTATATCAGTAGGGTACCCGAGTCAGTAGACTAGTTTAGGAACCTCTTTGAAGATCGAAGTGAGGCTCAAACTCGCTTATTGAAGGCTAAGGGATCAAACTTAGTATTTAAAGTCAAGGATATGGAATCAGAATTTAGGGAAGTCTGTGATGACCTAAACTGATTGCATATACCTTATATACAAGGTCTAAGTTCCACAAGTTAAATGGTAATTGGAACTTGGTTATGATTAAAATGGTGTAATCTAAACTTATTACTAAAAAGTTAGATACAAGAGAAGTCAGCTGAAGTGTTTTTATAAACACAGCAACTTTGGAATAGCTGACTGATATATATTTCAGCAGACTAATACCCACAGGAACCTGTTGATATATATCTCGAATTATTCAATGGTTACATTGGAAGAATACACGGATAAGGACATATAATAACCCCTGATTGTATCAAACAAATCAATGGTTAAGATTAAAAGGACGTTGGAAAGAAATAGAGCTTTATCCAATGGATACAAGTCAAAGGGTGGACAGACTGAAAACTGTTAAAAAGCAATCTGACAGTGTCAGTACTACGTACAGGGACATAATGCAAGTCAAGAAAAGGACAAGTCTGAAACGGCTATGTTTGAATTTCAAACATACGTCACAAGGATTCCTACCTATAAACAGAGGACTCCTAATTCAGATACAAGTGATGAAATTAAGGATTTATCTTGAGCTATCGGATTTCAATCAATTAAACACCCTGCTGACCCTACTGAACTTAAAGCTACTGATCCAGTAAACTTCTTCAAGTGTAATCTGCTATCAAGCTACATCAAGTTTACACACTTGAAGACCTCAAGCTGCTGATCATATCATCCTGATCAAGCTGCTGAAAGTTGAATCACTTACTTGATTCAAACTCTCTTTTATAAGAAATCTGCTGAAGACAGTGAAGCATCTTTGGGTGTCAAGGACTGTTGTTTGTGGTGGAGCTGGTGAGGAGGCAATCCTACCCTTCAAGGACCAGTGGAAGACTCTGGAGCAGCAATTCTACATGTTCCAAGTGTTGAGTTTGTGAAACCATAGTTATTGGTGAAGGACAAGCAGCTTAGGGATATTTGTAACTGCTACCTCAAGGATCTCTAGTGATTTACCTCCAACATCATAGGAGAATAGTTGACTGACAAGATTACACCACCTGGAACCACTATAAAAATTGCCTACTTACTTTCTGCATTTACATTCTGCACTTAGTACATTTAGCACATCAATCTACTGAACTAGCAACTGGTTCACACACATACACTACTGAGTATCTGATACTTGGTATCATATTGTAACAACAAGTAATAAGGCTTTATTTAAATATATTCCGCTGCCACAAGTTCTCAGAATTCAATAGTCGTGACTATCGGAGAGTGTCGTGTCGTGGACTCACCGAGTTATCGATGAGGCTGCTTTGAAATTCTTGAGTTTGCTAACTCCAAAAGTTTTAAGTGTTAAGTTTATTCACCCCCCTCTAAACTTAACCAAAGCCTTTTCAAGGGACCAACAATTGGTAACGGAGCAGTGCTTCTGTTCTGAAGTAATCCTGCTTGTTGTGCTTGTGAAAATACTTTGAAAACTTTTCAAGTTTCTGATTTTCAAAGCTTTGCATCATGGATAACAACAAGTATGCTAGAA
Organism: Gentiana macrophylla; assembly: GCA_026214975.1. Taxonomy (NCBI): domain Eukaryota; kingdom Viridiplantae; phylum Streptophyta; class Magnoliopsida; order Gentianales; family Gentianaceae; genus Gentiana; species Gentiana macrophylla. The sequence continues at coordinate 42,132,617 of CM047816.1, read as the reverse complement.
CAATATTGATGTGTTCTTTAGATCATTTTGATGAGTATAAACGTCGTATGCAGGCTTTTCTAGCTGCAATACATGATGAGATGATGGATGTGCTGACTGATGGACCACTGGAAATTACAAACGCTATAACTGTGGATAATCAAACTCAGTACATTCCAAAGCCAAAAAGAGAATGGAATGCTGAATATAGAAAAAGAGCAACCCTCAACAATATTGCTATTGATATCATATACAGAACCTTGGTTAGCAATATGTACATGAAGGTGAAAGATTGCAAAACTGCAAAAGAACTTTGGGACAAGTTGCAGTTAATCTGTGAAGGCACTGATGCTATCAAGAAAAACAAGATCAGTGTGGCAAAGAAAAAGTTCCAGGAGTTCAAAATGAAACCAAATGAAACTATTGAACAAATGGAGTCAATATTTAATGCAATCGTGGATGAACTCACCCTACTGAGTGTGAAGTACTCACAAGAAGAAGTCAATTCAAAAATCTTGGAAGCATTACCTGCAAAGAAGTTTGGGAGATGAAGGTGACTGCCATAGAAGAAATGAGAAGTCTACATGAAGAGGACACCTTCAAATTGTTTTCAGATCTTAAGGCATATGAATTCAATAAGAAACTTGTACTTGAGATAGAAAAAGAAGAACAAAAAACCACTGCATTGGCTGCTACACATCAAGAAGAAACATCAGGAGCTCAAGCTGATCTACTAGATGAGATGCAAGAGCAAATTGCCCTATTGAGCAAGAAAATAAGAATGTTGAAAACTAGAAAGGGTTCTTCTAGGAACTTCACAAAGAAATTTAGTGAAAAGAAGAAGGAGGAATCCAAGAAAGACAATGATTGCTTGTGCTATCAATGCAAGAAACCAGGACACTTCAAACCTGACTCTCCTGAACTAAAACAGAAGAAAGAACCTGATAATCTTTGCTTCAATTGCAAGAAGCTTGGACATTTCAGACCTGAATGTCTAGACCTACTGAAGAGCAAAAGTCAGCAAAGAAGATCTGGCAAGAGAGCTATGGTTCCTGAAGATGAATCAGGATATGAAGTTGAATCAGAAAAGGGAAATGAATCTGATGATACTGCACTTGTTGCTGACATGGATGATTATGTTTTAATAGCAAATATGGATGAAACAGATGAGGTATACAATTCTGTATCTATTAACACTCCTGCTGGAAGTGATTGTGAATCAACTTTTGGTTCAAATCCAAAAAATTCTGACAATGAAGAAACTTTGGATGCCAACCTTAATCAACTGAGGATAATACAATCTGGTTATGAGATTGTGAAGGCTGAAAAAGAAGCTCTTCAAATAGAAGTTGAAAGATTAAAAGCTGAATTAAGAATTCTCAAAGGAAAGGAAAAAGAAGTTGGACAGAATCAACATAAGTCTGCTGAGCATACAGTAGCTACTGAATCTGCTGAACAATCTTGTTCCTCCACTGCATTCAAATTTTGAAAGCCTTATTGTGATAGAACAGGCCTTGGATTTGGAACACAACAATCCAATAAGAGTGGATCCAGTAAGGTTACTGAACCTAGTACCAAAACTGGTCCTAAGTTAATGCCTGCACAAGATCCAACTCCCAAAAAGGTTGCTGAGGCAGTGAAGCCTACTGAGAAAACTTCAAGGAAGCAATATCAGAAGTCAAAAAGGTCGACAACACCTAACAAAAAGAATAAATCTAAAGGTAGGACTGTTGTACCTTCTAGACCTGCTACCAAGTCTGCTGGACCACAAAGAGGCAAAAATCAGAAATATTCCAGGGATAAGAATCCTAAACATAAAAATGTCAATCATTCAAGGGATACTTATCTCAGGGGAAAAGGTACACAGTTCCCTACTGATGATGATTGGAATATTCCTGCCCCCACTGCTAGAAACAACAGATATAACCATACTGCTAGGGTAAAACCTCAGCAATGGAATCAACAGAGGACTCAACAGAGGACTTATAAAAGACCTCAGCAGACTCCATATTATGGGGCTGTTCCTAACAGACAGCAAACCTATGGTTATACTAGTGCTTCTAACAATAGAAATCACTCCAAACAGCACTATATACCAAAAGGCCAGAGTTAATATGTGAGTCCTACACAACCAAAATTTAGACCCTATGGATGTGTAGAATACATGTATGAACAAAAGTATGACACTTTTCTGAGAAGACCTTATGGAAACTTGCCAAGGGTCATGCTTACCACTGACCATCATGGACCCAAACAGTTTTGGGTACCTAAAATTCATTAACTTTGTTTTGTAGGGTGTCTGGTACTTTGGCAGTGGATGTTCCAGACATATGACAAAGAATAAGCACTGTTTGTCAAACTATGTGGCAAAGGATGGTCCAAGAGTGAATTTGGGCTACAAGAACACACCTGGATACACAAGAAGATATGGCACACTTGTGAGAAATGGATTAATAATCAGAAATGTTGCATTTGTGGAAGGACTGGACTACAATCTACTGAGCACTGGACAGTTTTGTGACATGGGTTACAAGGTCACTTTTGACAAAAACACCTGTATTGTCATTAGTGAAAGAGGTGATCAAGTTGTGTTGGCTGGATGAAGACAACAAAACATGTATGTTGTGGATTGGTCTACTGCTGTTCCAGAAACTTGCCTGATTGTGCATACCAAGTCAGAACTAAATTGGTTATGGCATAAGAAGTTGAATCATCTAAACTTTGATGATATCAATCAGTTGGTGAAGAAGAAACTGGTGATTGGTTTACCTGAGATCACATTCAAGAAGGATGCTATATGTGATGCTTGTCATCAAGGTAAACAGACAAAATCAAGCTTCAAGTCAAAAATAAAGCAATCAACAAAAAGAGTTTTGGAGCTGATGCACATGGATCTATTTGGACCAGTGACTCCAACAAGTGTAACAGGAAAAAAAAGTACAATTAAGTAGTTGTGGATGATTATTCAAGATACACTTGGGTAGTATTCATGAACAAGAAAAGTGAAACACATCAATAGATGCCTGAACTTTTGAAGAGATTGCACAATGAGAAAAGTTTGACAGCAGTGAAGATCAGATCAGATCAGATAAGGGTACCGAATTTCTCAACAAAGTTATAAGAGAATATTGTGAGCAAAATGGTGTACTACATCAACTTGCTGCTGCTGGTACACCTCAGCAAAATGGGGTTGCTGAGAGAAGAAACAGAACTCTAAAAGAAGCAGGAAGAACTATGATTTGTGAAGCATTATTACCTGAAAGATATTGGGCTAAAGCAGTTAATACAACACGCTATACACAAAATAGAACCTCAGTGAACAAGAAGCTGCTGAAGACACCTTATGAGATTTGGAATGGAAGGAAACCTAATATATCTTACTTTCATCCTTTTGGAAGCAAATGTTTTATTTTAAATCATAAGGAGAAATTGAAGACTTTTCAACCAAAATCAGATGAAGGATTCTTCCTGGGTTATTCTTCTGTCAGCAAAGCATTCAGGGTACTGAACAAAAGGACACTAAAACATGAAGAAACAATACATGTTGTATTTGATGAACCCAAATTCACTAGAATGAAAGATGAAGCTTCAGAACCTGTTGAGAATCAACAAGTCACTGATCCAGAATGTGTTGATGTTTTGGAAAGGTTTAATGACTTAAAGGTTTCTGACTCTGCCCCTGCTGGTAACACTACTGATGCAACAACTGAGGCAGTTCAAGGATCTGCTGAACCCCTTATTGAAGAAACAGCAGACCCTACTGAAGATGATATTCCTGAGAATCAATCTAACTAGAATCCACAATGGTTAAGGGATAACCCTGCTGAACAAGTTATTGGCAATATACAGCAAGGTGTGAGGACTAGAAGACAAGTAGAAGCAATGTTTACATGTTTTCTATCTCAAATGGAACCTAAAGTTGTTGAAGAAGCAATATCAGATCCAGATTGGATAATTGCTATGCAAGAAGAACTGAATGAATTTGAAAGAAATCAAGTTTGGACATTAGTGGAAAGGCCTAATCAAGCAAATATAATTGGCACAAAATGGGTATACAGAAACAAATTGGATGAATTTGGTACCATTGTAAGGAATAAGGCCAGACTAGTAGCAAAAGGCTATTCTCAAGCAGAAGGAATAGATTTTGATAAAACATATGCCCCTGTTGCAAGATTGGAAGCAATTAGATTATTCTTGGCATATACAACTTACAAAAACATCAAAGTATATCAGATGGATGTCAAAAGTGCATTTTTGAATGGCATTCTAGAAGAGGAGGTCTATGTTCAGCAACCTCCAGGTTTTGAAGTTAAAGATCAAGAAGATAAAGTGTACAGACTCAATAAAGCACTTTATGGTTTGAAACAAGCACCAAGAGCATGGTCTGAGACCCTATCTCAATTCTTGGTGGACAATGGTTTTACCAAAGGTACCATTGACAAGACTCAGTTCAGAATCAATGAAGGAGACGGCACCCTGCTAGTACAGATTTATGTTGATGACATAATTTCTGGTTCTGAAAATGAATTGCTATGTGAGAAGTTTGCTAATCTGATGAAAAGTAAATTCCAAATGAGTATGATAGGAGAAATGAATTACTTTTTGGGATTACAAGTCAAACAGATTAAAGATGGAATGTTCATTCATCCAACCAAGTATACCGAGGAGCTGTTGAAGAAGTTTGGTATGGAAAATAGCACCAAAGTATCAACTTCTATGAGTACAAACATAAGATTGGATTAATACAAAGAAGGCAAAGATGTTGACCAGACTTTATACAGAAGGATGATAGGCAATCTGTTGTACCTTACTGCCAGCAGACCTGACATATCCTTTGTTGTAGGTGTTTGTGCAAGATTTCAATATAAACCAAAAGAAAGTCATTTAGCTGCAGTCAAAAGATTTCTCAAGTATCTGAAAGAGACTCTGGATGTAGGGATATGGTATTCAAAAGATGGAACCTTCAAAGTTATATCCTACACAGATTCTGATTATGCTGGATGCAAGATTGATAGAAAAAGCACCACAGGAACTTGTCAGTTGATGGGAAATAGATTGGTTTCCTGGTTTAGCAAGAAACATAATTCAATATCAACTTCCACTGCTGAAGCTGAATATATTGCTGCTGGAAGTTGCTATGCATAAATACTTTGGTTAAGACAACAATTAAGGGATTATGGAATTGAAGAAAGAGAAATTCCTATAACGTGTGACAACACAAGTGCAATTGCAATCACAGAAAATCCTGTTTTGCACTCAAAAACCAAGCATATTTATGTGAGACATCATTTTATAAGAGATCATGTTGAAAATAAAGATGTTGTGGTTCTTTACTTCCCTTCTGAAGATCAACTTGCTGACATTTTCACTAAACCATTTGATAGTGAAAGATTTGCTAAGTTAAGGACTGAACTTCGAATTATAAAAGTTGGTGATACACCTATGATCGACAATGTATGCAGGAATTCACCAAGGGGATTAGTCTTTCTTTGTGTTGGGTGAGCTCACTTAGCAGATCAGTCATTGGTATCAACAATTCCATGTACTTATGTTTGGACAATTGAGCAAATGAAGTTTCCAAGGGGATTGGTCTTTGTCATGTTGAGTGAACTCACTTGACAGATCAGTCATTGGTATTAAACTTCATCTTGTATTATCGCTTGGACAAATCAAGAAGAATTGAAGATCGAAGAAAGTAACATTATCGCCAGATTCTTTGAAACATTTTGTCGCCAGATCACGAGCCAAGTCTACTGATGGTAAAAGTCTTCTGAGGCATACGTTACAGTCATACTTTAACAAAAGTCAAAAAGCAAAATAGCGGGATATTTATTCCATCTTTATAACCACAGTTACACGATCGAACGGTTACTATTCTTTATGGATAAGTTATGGGCCACGTGTCAAGATCTTATTTATTCAAATTTAATCGTGGTTAATGCTACAGTACGTGCTCTGACAGTCTCATCCAACCACTCCTCTCTATTATATATACAGACCTATACACTGAAGATATTTACAACTCTCATATTACCATTCTCTACAACTACTTTGTGTGAACACATATTTGAAAGCTTTCTTCTTCATCTTTCTCATTTATAATGGTGAACAAGGATGATGTTCATATTGGAACTAGTCAAAGTGTGAGAGGATATGTTACTGACTGTCACTCTACTGAGTTAGCTATTAACATCGGAAGAAGAATCAGAAGGATTGCTGGGTTGGAAAATGTTATCAACAGAAGGCTGGAAAGAGTCTCATATGTCAACATGTTGGAATTCTGAAAGAACATAGTTATACATGAAGGAAGAGAGGCCTTCACTTCAACGATTAATGGTAGAGAGATTGAAATCTCTTTAGGCCTACTGAGAGAGATTTTTCACTTTGGACCTGGAAATGGTGCTCCTACCAATCCAGAAACAATGAATCTGCCAAGAATGAAGTTTGTGGATGCAATAAAGATAAATGAGAAGATATCTTCATCACTAGGCATTAATGTGAAGCATATTGGATATGAGTATAATCTGCTAAGGAAATTAATTGCCAAAACCATTTTGGGATTCATTGGGAGTCTAGATACACTGTCTGGAACTAGAATAGACCTATTGATCATCATCTGCAGAAGTATGAAGTTTGATTGGGCTGGATTCTTTATACATTACATGAAGAAGGTGTTTACTGAAGATAAAGATGGTGTAAGGAAGTCAAAAACCAAACCTCTAGGTCTACTGATTCAGACCTTGTTGAATCATTTTCAGATACCTGATGTTGCATCAGAGAAGATTAACAAATCCAGATACAAGCCAGAAGTTGCTACTCCTATTCCTGGATTAGATGATGATGAAGATGTAGACGATGACGCTATAGAAAGTGATAATGATGGTGGATATGATGATGCTGGTGGCGAGCAGGTTAAGCATGTTGCTAAGTCTGCTGCACCTAAGAAGACTGTTGAGAAGAGAAAGGCTGCTGACACAAGAAAAATCACAGAAATGTTAAATCCTAAGAAAACAAGAAAAGCAGATCTTTGAGTCTACCGAGGTCCAAAGGAAATTGAGGTTACCCCTCTTTGTCACAAAGAAGAAGTCTGCTGCTGATATTTTTAGAGAACAACAGAAAGCAGATAGTAGAAAGATAAAAGCTACTGAGGTTAAAGCTGAACAACCTTCTAAGAGAATGAAGGAGATTGTTACAAAGAAGAAGCATGGAAAAGGAAAACAATTGAGGATTCTTGAAGAACAAAGGGAAGAAGAAGAGCAAGAAGCAATTGAAGCAGAACCCTTAAAGATTGTTTTGCCTACTGAGACTGGAGAGGTTGTCGTTGAGCAACCTACTGAGGTTAATGAAGAACCATATCAGACTACTGAGTCTGCACCTGCTGTGGATGTTGATATAACAATGCACGACCCTGCAAATTCTGCAATAGTTCAGGGGGAAGAGTAGTCAGCTGCTAACCCTGCTGATGAGAATGTAAGTCAGGGGGAAGCAAGTGTTGAGCAGATGGAGGTGGTAGGTACAAATGTACACTCTGAAGAACCTACTGACCTGTACGTATCAGCAATAGATACTCTTACTCATCTTGTTGAAACCTTTAGGGGACAACAAGTTGAGCAATATGCTCTAAAGAAGCCCTCAATGCCATATGAAAGGAGGGAACAGAAATCTAAGAAGGATAAGGTAGATCCCAACTTCAAAAGGGTGCAAAGATATTTTCAATGGAAGTTTGGATTCTACAAGAAACAAAAACCAGCTGCTGATCCAATGAGTGGATTTGAAGAATGGGCATTTGATCAGCTGGGTGTGGACAGCCTATTGGAAGTAGTAGATACAACCTTGCTGTAGACTAGGCTGGTGGATCTGTTGGATGAAGGGAAGAAGAGTGCCAAATTAATGTTCAAAGATCCAAAATACACACCTGACAGTGATGACTCTTCATCATCTGACTCTGATGGTGATTCCCTCATGTTCCCTGGGGAGACCAGTGGAGGGGCAAAATGGACAACTTATGAAGCCACTGGTCAAAGATCCACTGATGGTACAACAGATTAGTCTGTTGATGCTAGTGAGTTTGCTGAAGGCCAGCAAATTGTAGATGAAAAAAATGTTATTGAATATAGTGAGCCTGATGTTAGTTCTGAAGACTCAGTTCAATATCAAGATTGGATTGACACTCAGGGCACTATCTCTAAATCTGATGAGGATCTACAGAAGATTGCTGATGCTGGAAGGATTCTAGAGGAAAACATGGCAACTTTTCCTCCCATTTGTGTAGAAAAGAGTGTCCTAATCACTGAGGAACATATAGTGATTGGACAGGAGGTTTAGGCTGCTGAGGTTCAAACAACACCTGAACAAAGGTTGGAACTGGTGGTACAGGCTGCTGAGGACCAAACAGCACCTGGACAAAGGTTGGAACTCCCAACGGGTTTGGAGGAAACCCTTAGTTGTTGGAGAACAGGCTGCTGTAGTGGAGCCTGTTGGAGTAAATGTGACTGTGTGGAAGGATGGTCAGCAGACTGCTGTTATTGATGAGGATGAGCAGCTGCTGGACTATGACTTCAGTGATGAGGAGTTTCAAATGCCTGAGGAGGAACAGATTGAAGATGAACCACAACAAGCATTTGTACCAATCTAGGAAGAACCTGCCCTAGATCCAATTCTGGAGGAATTCCAAGGTCCTAACCCTGCTGGAAGGGATATGAGTTAGGCCATGGTTGTCAGTAGACAGAGGGCACAGTTCAATATGGAAGAGCCTACTGATGAGTCTGCTGGACATATGGCTGGAGGAATGGCTGGTGGGGTACCAGCACAGGTGTTGGATGAGTTGAGGGCTGTCAGAAATGACATTACAAGATCAAGGACTCAACTTGACAGGCAAGAGCAGAGGTTTGAAGATTTGATGAATCTAGTGGAAAATAGAGGGGGAACCACTGAGACTATTGCATTCAATATTACCTCCACTCAGTATGCTCTTGCTGACCTTGCTCTAGATGTAAAGGGAATTAGACAAGGTAATACAATAAAGGAGAAGTTTCTAAAAGCCCAACGTGAATCCATTCACCAGAAACTGGACAAACTTGCAGATGCACCCAAGCCTGCTGAGGCTGTATCTGCTAGAACACTTTACCCTACTGGATTGGATCTTAAGCTTACTGAGAGGATCAATCTACTGAAGCAGACATTACGAGGAAAGATCACTGCAGTTGACACTGGAACATATATTATGGAGGGTCAACTGGACAACTTAGTGATCACACAAGAAAGTGTTCATGGCCTGCTGTCCCGTTTTGTCTATGATGTCAATAAGGGGGAAGAGAGCCAAACAGAAGTAGCAAAAGATGCTGCTAGAATCTTTGCACAGAAGAGATGGGAAGCTGACACCATTGCATTTAGAGAACCTGCACCTGGCGGACTTCCACTGACTGATGATCTTTTCATGGAGTACAAGAAGCTCTACTATAACAAGAGAAGACCTTGCCATGATAAGGGCTTTCATGAGGGACTCAATTCCTTTTTGGGGCTTAAGTTTTGGGAAATAAGAGTTAGAGCCTTGAGATCTTCACACAGGGGTGGAAGAGGTGGAAGAGGTGGTAGAGGTGGAAGGAGTCTACCTACTACATCAGCTAAAGATTCACTGAATGAATTCGAGGAATTATACAAGCGTTTAGGCTTCATAGTACATCATATCAAGCTTACTCTACCTAAAGCATGGAAATGGTGGAAAGAAGTGAATACCCATATTGATTTTTCCCTTATAGAAAATGAATGGATGAGACAAATGGTTAGAGAAATAAAGGATATCATGAGCAGCAAGAGAAAGAAAGGCAAGAAAGGGAAAGAAGAAACTAGATCAGCATACTTATCTACTTTATTTTTGCTGAATCTAGCTTGTAATACTTTCGAACAAACTGATTATAATGAGAAATGACTGAATTTGTTATATTTTTGTTTTTACTCTTTTTGCTTTGCAGTAATGAGGTATTAGCATCATCACCAAAATGGGGGAAATTTTTGGACTTATTTTTAAGATTTAGTGATGAGTGCCAAACTAGCTGTTATAGAGCAAAGGCAAAAAGATGTCTAGATCAAATGTATAGGCTTATTAGAGTTTGATCTTTGTATAGGTTTGATCAAACAAGCACTGTAAAAGGTCAGCTGACTTTCATCAATGAGACTGTCTATATCGATTAATTACTGAGTCGATAGACTAGTTTAGGAACTCTTTGAAGACCGAATCTTGAGGGCTTAAACTCGCTTATTGAAGGCTAAGGATCAAACTTAGTATTTAAAGTCAATGATATGGAATTAGAATTTAGGGAAGTCTGTGATGACCTAAACTGATTGCGTATACCTTATGTACAAGGTCTAAGTTCCACAAGTTAAATGGTAATTGGAACTTGGTTATTATTAAAATGGTGTAATATAACTTAATAATAAAAAGTTAGATACATGAGAAGTCAGCTGAAGTGTTTTTATAAACACAAAGAACTTTGGAACAAATTGATCGATATGTATTTCAAAGAGACTAATACCCACAGGAACCTACAGATATATATCTCGAATTAATCAAAGGTTACATTGAAATAATACAAGGATAAGGACAGATAACAACCCCTGATTGTATCAAACCAATCAATGGTTAAGAATAAAGGGACGTTGGAAGGAAACAGAGCTTTATCCAATGGATACAAGTCAAAGGGTGGATGAGACCTAAAAGCATCAAAAGAAATCGACAAAGGTCGATTTTTATCTGAGGGACAGAATGCAAGTCAAGAAAAGGACAAGTCTGAAATGGCTATGTTTGAATTTCACACATATGTCACAAGGATTCCTACCAATAAATAGAGGACTTCTAATTCAGATACAAGTGATGAAAATTAAGGATCTATCTTGAGCTATCAGATTTCAATCAATTAAACACCCTGCTGACCCTACTGAACTTAAAGCTACTGATCCAGTAAACTTCTTCAAGTGTAATATGCTATCAAGCTACATCAATTTTACACACTTGAAGACCTCAAGCTGCTGATCATTTCATCCTGATCAAGCTGCTGAAAGCTGAATCACTTACTTGATTCAAACTTTCTTTTATAAGAAATCTGCTGATGACAGTGAAGCATCTTTGGGTGTAAAAGACTGTTGATTGTGGGGAGCTGGTGAAGAGGCAATCCTACCCTTCAAGGGCCAGTGGAAGACTCTGGAGTAGCAATTCTACCTGCTCCAAGTGTTCAGTTTGTGAAGCCATAGTTATTGGTGAAGGACAAGCAACTTAGGGATTTTTGAAACTGCTACCTCAAGGACCTCTAGTGATTTACCTCCAACATCACAGGAGAAGAGTGGGCTGACAGGATTACACCACCTGGAACCACTATAAAAATTGCCTACTTACTTTCTGCATTTACATTCTGCACTTAGTACATTTAGCACATCTAGCAACTGGTTCACACACATACACTACTGAGTATCTAATACTTGGTATCATATTTTAACAAGTAATAAGGCTTAATTTAAATATATTCTGCTGCAACAAGTTCAGTAAATTCAATAGCCAAATAGACTATCGAGTGTCACAGACTCTGAGAGAGTCGTGAGAATCTTCGAGTTAGCAAAGCAGTCGGAAGTTCTTGAGTTTGTTGACTCCAAAAGTTTTAAGTGTTATGTTTATTCATCCCCCATCTAAACTTAACCAAAGCCTTTTCAAAGGACGAACGACCATCCTTTTCAGTTGGCTTATAAATTGTGGCTGTGTTTGACATAATTAAATAATAGTCTCTTTGGGATCAAACTTGACTCAGCTTTCTATATTATGATTGACCTAGTCTTCTTGCTAGTAGAAGCGACTTACACGCGATCATACTGTGAGCATAATGGTATTCTACACAAACTAGCTGCTATAGGGATACCTCAGCAAAATTGATTTGCTGAAAGAAGAAATAGGACTCTCAAGGATGTTGGAAGGAATATGATAAGTGAAGCTAAGCTACCCTATAGATATTGGGCTGAAGTAGTAAATATAACTTGTTACACACAGATATTTGATGAACAAAAAGCTGGAGAAATTACCGTATGAGATATGGAATGAAAGGAAACCCAACATCTCTTACTTTCATGCTTTTGGACCTAAAGCCGATGAAGGAATTATTCTAGGTTATTCTTTTGTCAGCAATGCAATTAGAGTGCTGAACAAAAGAACCCTTGCTCATGAAAATAAATTCATGTGGTGTTTGATGAACCAAACTTTATTGGAGAAACACTTGAACATATTCCAGAATCAAGCAATCAACAAAAGGAAGCAGATCATTTTTTTGTTGGAGTTGAGAAGAGACTTGAAGGCTTGAAATTTTCAGATGACAAACCTGCTGACAATTCTGTCACTCCCGCTGATACTCCTGCTGAGGATCCAAATACCACTTCAGTAGAACCTATTGCTAAAAATGAAACTAGTCAGAATACTTTGAACTGGCGGATAAATCACCCACTTGAACAAGATATTGAAGATGTTCAACAAGGTGAGAAGACAAGAAAACAACTGGATGCTATGCTTACTTGCTTTTTTTTTTATCTCAGTTAGAACCCAACGTCATTAAAGAAACAAATGTTGATCCTGAATGGATAATTGCTATGCAAGTAAAGGTGAATGAGTTTGAGAGAAAAAACGTATGGGAACTAGTTGATACACCTGATCATGTTACGTCAATTGTACTAAGTGAGTTTACAGAAAAAAGCTAGACGGAACTGGTACCATTGTTAGAAATAAAGCCAGACTAGTTGCCAAAGGATATTCTCAAGCAGAAGGAATAGATATTGATGAAACTTATGCACCAGTTGCAAGATTAGAAGAAATAAGACTTATTCTTGCTTATGCAACATACAAGAATTTAAAGGTACATAAGATGGATGTAAACAGTGCTTTTCAAAATTAAATTTTGGTAGAAGAAGTATATGTACAACCCCCACCTTGTTTTGAAGTAAAAGGTTAGGAAGACAAAGTCTACGGATTGAAGAAGGCTTTATATGGTTTGAAGCAAGCACCTAGAGCCTGGTATGAGACCATGTCTCTATTTCTAGTCTATAATCGATTTTCCAAAGGAACCATAGACAAGACTCTATTCAGAATCGATGATGGAAACATCACCTTACTAGTGCAAATCTATGTGGATGACATCATTTTTGGATCAAAAAATGAAGTACTTTGCGAACAATTTGCTAATTTGATGATGAGCAAATACCAGATGAGTATGATGGTAGAGTCACACTACTTTATAGGATTACAAGTCAAGAAATTGCACGATGGAAATTTTATTCATCAAACTAAGTACACTACAGAGCTACTGAAGAAGTTTGGAATGGAAAATTGCTCAAGGATTTCTACACCTATGGGTACTCGAATTAGACCTAATGAAGACAAGGATGGCAAAGATGTTGATCAAACACTTTATAGAAGAATGATTGGAAGCCTACTATATCTGACAGCATGCAGAACAGATATATCATTTGCAGTTGGAGTTTGTGCATGATTTCAATCAAAGCTAAAGGAAAGTCAACTTGATGCAGTTAAAAGAATCCTCAAGTATCTGAAAGAAAACTTGGAAGTTGGAATTTAGTACCAAGGATGGAGGGTTTAAGATGATATCATACTCAGACTCAGATTATGCTGGATGTAAAGTGGATAGAATGAGCATAACAATCACTTGTCAGTTAACGGAAAATAGACTAGTGTCATGGTTTAGCAAAAAGCAAAACTCAATCTCAACATCAACAACTGAATCTGATATATAGCTGCTGGAATTTTTTTGTGCTCATGTCTTATGGCTGAGACAACAATTAAATGACTATGGGATAAATGAAAGTGAAATTCCTACAATGTGTGAAATGCAAGTGCAATATCTATTACTGAATATCTGGTATTACACTCTTCATCCTTCTGATTCGACTCATCATAAGGGCCATTTGTTCTTCCATTTCATCCAAATGTTGAAGATTATTTGTGGAAGTTTCTTGAGTATCATTTGATGTTGCTGCGAGTGCTGTGGTTTTAGGTTCTTCTAGAACTTTGATTATTGCAGTTGTGCTAGTAAAATCTTCACTTAATTTGTAAGCTTTCAGATCAGAGAATATTTTAAAGGAATCCTCTATGTCAAGTCTTCTAGATTCTTCCATAGCAGTGACCTTCATCTTCCAACACATGGGAAAGGCCTTCAAGATTCTTGTATTGATTACTTTCTTTGTATATTCAATCTTGAGTAGGTCCAGTTCATCCATGATTGTGCTGAATCTTGTCTCCATTTGGTCAATATTCTCTCCGGATTTCATCTTTAAATTCTCAAACTTCTGCTTTGCAACTGAGATCTTATTCTCCTTGATGAAGTCAGTACCTTCACAAACTAACTGAAGATTGTCCCACATTTCCATAGCAGTTGTGCAATCTTTCACCTTTAAGTACATGTTGTTATCAAGAGTTCTGAGGATATAGTCATAGCAACGTTGTTGAGATTGTTTCGCTTGCAATCATCACTGGTCCATTCATCCTTGGGCTTTGTAACTCGAACTTGATTTTCACCAACAGTCTGCATGTGGATGATCTGGATTGGTCCATCGTTGAGCACGTCCATCATCTCCTCATGAGTAGCAGCTAGAAAAGCCTTCATGCGATGTTTGTATTCGTCAAATCTATCCATGTTATACATCAGCAATTGTCTTGCATACTGATTGTTATCCATTGTGAGTGAGTGAAAACTGATTATATAAATACTGGAAACTGAGCTTTCTAATGAGAACAACTAGAGGTGGAATAGAGAAAATGAGTTTTTAACAATTACTTGCTCTAAGTCGGAACAGAAAACTCTGCTCCGATACCAATTGTTGGTCCCTTGGAAAGGCTAAAACAAGTTTAGAGGGGCGGTGAATAAACTTGTCACCAAAAACTGGATTTTAGACTTTTAAGGTTCAGTTAAAACTTGTGTTGAGTTAGCTGACTAAGCTGAGTCTAAGTCAAACTGACTTATGCAAAACTGAGTCGGCAGCGGATATAATTCTAGCCTTTCTCTTGATCTTGTTAATCTATGTGAAATCTGAGTGTGTAAAACTGAATTATGGTGAATGTCAGTTTGTGAGTTGTGAGTTTGTGTAACAATCAGTTCTCAGTATGCTGTGTAAACAATAATAAAAGCTGTAACAATAAGTAACAGAATTAAAATGCGTAAAGTAAATGAAACAAGAGTTATAGAGGTTCCAGGTGGTGTAATCCTGTCAATCCTCTCTTCCCCTGTGGTGTAGGAGGAAAAATTCCACTAGAACTTCTGAGGTGAGCTCTTACAAAAAGTCCTAAACAATAGTCCTTGGCTAATCCTAGCATCACTATCTAAACAATCAAGGAATAGTTTGGATTGCTGCTCTTCAAGTGCTTGAACCACTGGTCCTTGAAGGTTACGTATGCCTCTTCACCAGCTACCACCACAAACACAGTCTACCTGACTGCTGATACAACTTTAATTGGCAAAATCCTTCACCGGATTGCTTCACAGTCTTGACCTTTGATTAAGAATAAAACTTGGGCTGAGAATCAAGAAATTGATTCTTTTTTGTGGTTCTTCAAAGTGTCTGATTCTAGAAAAGTTCTGTGTAGCTTGAACACTTGAAGAAATTCTTGATTGATCTTGTTAGCGCAGAGATGATAGCAATTCGAATTATGTTAATTCATTAGTATTTTTCGGTCTTTAATCCTTGGTGCAAAGTCCTCTATTTATAGTGTAAGGTCCAACGTTCATCTTTCTTGAATTCGAATTGGATCAACGTCTATCTTGTAACGGGTATATTTTATGACCGTTCTGACTTGTCAGTATTTCATCCAATAGAGTTGCTTCCTTTACAACGTTCGACTGTACTATCAGTTTGTTGGATGACTGACTTATAAAATTGGGTTTCCTTATCTGTTTTATACTGAGCTTGTCAGTTGTCAGTTTTTTAACTGACTTGGAGCATTAATTGAGATTTACTCTTCTTCAAATATCAGTACTCCAAACTTTTATCTGATTATAATTGAGTTAACCAGAGTACACCATAAGCATATCTTAAGAGTTCATTGTTCTTATGACTCTTAGGTCTTCATACAAGATCCATAAAGTCAGTTCAGGTCACCACAAACTTGCCTGAAGTCTAACTTTACAGTCTCGACTTTCATAACTAAGTCTGAGCCCTCAGTCCTTCAATCTTCTGTAACTGAGGCTGTGTCCCTCGTTTTTCTATCTTCTAGATAACCCAACTGAGTCTGTTACCTCAGCGAACTTACCTTTTTCAGTTCTGTCTTGGTGTAGTCTGAGTCAGTTTCAGTTTAGATGACTTGTCTTTCCAATTTCTTAGATGATTTCCAGTTTTTAGTTTTACGACACTTCTATCTATTATAGTGCTTGTCTGATGTAACCTATACAAATACCAGACTCTTGTAAAACCTATTACTTTCAGTTCTAGATATCTTTTAGCTTTTCACTATAAAAACTAGCTTCAGCACTTCATCAATAGGGTTAAAATAATTACTGAGTGAATACGATGAATGATCATCAAAACATAAATTTTATTTCCAACAATGTTCATTAATGCTTTCATCACAGCTAAACCATTTCAAAGAAATGCAACCCACCTACTCACCATCAAGCAAAAGATAGTGGAGTCTATTCTCTTGTACCTATAGAGGTTTAACAAGGATTCTGTGCAAGTAAAGGACATAGATGATCCCCTGTCGATCGCCTCATTTGTAGCCGGATTGTGCGAAGGGAAGTTGAACGCCAAGCTAAACAGCAAGCTCCCCAGTTCCATGGAAGAGTGCATGGATGCAGTGTACAAACATTGTCAGGGAGAAGAAGCGAATATGATGATGCGGGAATCAGAAAAGAGAGAATCAAAGAGAGAAAGAATAGAGGATAAGCATGACAGGGAAGAGAAAAGCGATGTGGGACCGAATGACGGCGCCAATCTCAAATCGGCTGGGGAAGAAAAGAGCCCTGCATGAGAGGGATTTTATTCCCTTAAACTGACCTCGAGCGCAGGTTTTCGCAATTATGGAACGGAAAGGGATAGCTTGGACACCACCTCCTATGAGAGGTCCTGTAGAGAGGAGGGATCAGAGCAAAATATGTGCTTACCACGAGCATGTGGGACATGATTCACATAAGTGCACATATTTGATAAGAGACATCGATGCAGCCATAATGGAAGGAAAGTTGGATGAGGTCGCAGATCGATCTCAAAACCCTGAACCCTGAGGTTCAAGATAATTCACGTGTAGGCCAGATAGGCGAGATCGGGATAGACAAGAGGATCCCTGAATGAGAAGAGACATAACTCCTCATGCAAATCGGCAGATAGACAATCGCCCGATCAATACTATTAATGGTGGACCTAGCCCCAATTTGGAAAGTCTGAATGGCCATGTCAGAAAGTCTGTGATTTATGGTCCAAAGGATCCACTTCCTATGGTAACCAATAATGAGGCCTTTTCATCGAAGCCGTGGGGCACAAGAATCTGTTGAAATGCATATGTGTCGATACATGAAGTGCGGTTAACGTGCTATATCATTCCGCCTACCAATCAATGAATCTGAAAGACTCAAAATTGACACCCATCTCTGCCCTAATTTTTGGTTTTACGGGGCCTCCAGTGCATCTCCTAGGAATGATAAAGTTGGCAACAACCTTTGGGAAAGATCCAAGGGGCAAGACGTTGATGGTACACTTCATGGAGTTAAAGGCTCCCTGAGCCTATAACATCATTATGGTAAGGCCTGCATTAATCGACCTCCGAGCTGTGATCTCACCAGCCCATATTAGTAAGTTTCCCAAAGTGGAAGGTTTGGTGGAAATCAAAGGATATGTAGAGACGGCCACGAGCTGTTACACATCAATGACTAACAGGAAATGGATCGAGCCAGCACCAACGGAGACGAGTTACATGCACTATTGATTCGTTTATGCTTTCATTGTTGATACATTCCTCATGTATCTTCAGTACTTTGTTACTTTTACTTTGTGGATGTTTTGATTTTGCGCTTGGCGGGTGCTTTTTTAATAAAACTATAAGTTTTTTCTTTATTGTATGCTATAATACTTGTATGAATTGTAGAAATCCGCTGAAAGTTCACATAGTGTAGTTCATTTTGAGTCCACAGGACGGACCTACAGAGATCTGCCGGTCGGACCAGTGTAATTCATTTTGAGTCCGCAAGATAGACCCACTGAGATCCGCAGGTCGGACCAGTGTAATTCATTTTAAGTGCGGACGCGCTAAGATCCGCAGGTCAGACCAATGTAATTCATTTTAAGTCCACAGGACGGGCCCGCTAAAATCTGCAGGTCTGACCAGTGTAATTTATTTTAAGTCCACAAGACGGACCAGTGTAATTTATTAGAAGTCTGAATGACGGACACGCTGAGATCCGAAGGTCGGACCAGTGTAATTCATTTTAAGTCTGCAGGATGGACCCGCTGAGATCCACAGGTCGGACGAGTGTAATTTAGTTTAAGTCCATAAGACTGATGCACTGAGATCTGCAGGTCGGGCCAGTGTACTTCATTTTATGTCCGAAGGACGGACCCGCTGAGATCTGCAGGTCGGACCAGAGTAATTTATTTTAAGTCCACAGGACCGACCCGCAGAGATCCGTAGGTCGGACCAGTGTAATTTAATTTTAAGTCCGTAGAACGGACGCGCTAAGATCCGCAGGTCGGACTAGTGTAATTCATTTTAAATCCTCAGGACGGACCCGCTGAGATCCGTAGGTCAGACCGGTGTAGTTTATATTAAGTCCGTAGGACAGACGTGGTGAGATCCGCAGATCAGACCAGTGTAATTTATTTTAAGTCCACAGGACGGACACACTGAGTTCCGCAGGTCGAATTCGATGTAATTTACAAAGCGCCGGTTAACAAAGCTCACATGGTGACCTTAGCAGTGCTGGAATCTCAAAGCCAAAAGGCAGACATCAAGTGTGCCACTAAAAAATCACTAATGATTGAAGGACACACTGTGGGGGCTAGGTCAGAAGATCAGGAAAGATAATCGAAAATGCATTCAAGTAAGTAGCTGTTATATTAAGATACTTGCAGAGAAGAAGAATTTTTTTTCAATTTTGTCAAAATCTATACACAATGTGAATCGTTTGCAGTCAAGAAAATATGCTTCTGAAAATAAGAAGTACAATACAAAAAGATTAAGGCCTAGAAGCTGGACTCTGCTCCGGTCTCGTAGCTGGATCTGAACTAGCCTGGTGTGAGGATCTCTGAAGGGAACAATGCTGAGCCGTGTGATTGGCCACAATGTCCATCCCTCTCCAGAACTCTTCCATATGGTCATTATAGAATTTCTCCATGCCAGACTGAGACATGTTGGGGTGGGAAAGGCGAGTGATGTCCAGGTCGGGGAACTGAATCAAAGCATCATTTATTCCCACTATGTAAGCCACACAGGATGCTAGGGAAAGCAATAAGTTCAGGGCCTACAGAAAATCTAGTGAAGCCTTGTACTCTTGAATTACACGGGCAGGGGCGGAAGCTAGCTCAGCTGCTAAAGCATCATTTTCTGCTCGAAGTTTGACGATGGCCTCCCTCATCTTAGACATTTCAGCCATATGCTCTCCTTTCATGGTTTCCAGAGAATCCTTGTATGCAAACCCCAATTTCTGTTGCTCGATCTCCTGAATATAGAGTTGTTACTTAAGAGACTCATTCTCATGGATCGTGGCTTGAAAACTCTGGTTAAGCTGATTCCATTCAGCAGACCCTCTCTCCAAGTCTGAAACCATTTTCCTCAAGTTCTCCTTGTCGCCCTCTTCCTCGTCAGGGCCAGTTGGTTCAGTGGACTAATATAAAGATGCCTCAGATCAGCCTATCTTCCTCGATTGTCCACCCTCGGAACGGCCCCTCAAGATAATGGGAATTTCATCATCATCGATAACCTTCTCGTTATCCGGGATGTCTATAGTAAAAGCTACAACATCCACCCTAGGCACTGAACCTGCTGACGCCCCAAACTCGGTAAAGCCAGGACGAAACTAATGGGTACGGCGTTAGTAACGCCCCCCGCAGCTCGGAGGGTAGGATTTTCTTCAATATGCATCCTTTCCGGAGAAGCATTTTCATCAACTTGCTCCCATCAGGCCACAACCAGCACTGTGGCTAGAGAGGTCGCTGCAGAAATGAAAAAAGGTAAGTTATTTGGCAAAGTAAAAAAGAAAAGACAAAGATTAAGTGAAGGACCCTTACAAGTATCATGGTCCTCAACGCTAAGAGTATATAAGGCTCATGCCCGACCTCGCCTCGACGAGCTGCCCCAATCAGTTGAGAAGAAAGTTCTTTGTCAGCTAGAAAGATGCCAGAATCTTGGATTTTTCGCACCACAGAAAAATGCTCAATGTTAGGAAGAGGATCCATCTGAACGTCGTTCGACCTCCACCATCCTATCTCAGGAATCCCTCTGTCCCGAACAAAGAAGAAGCGAGCTTGCCACCTTGCCTGGGTGAGGGTCCATCACCCATGTAAGACTTCACACCTGACCGGTGAGGAAATTGATACCACCCTGCAGGCCCAGGGTTCTTCCTGATTTGGTGAAAGCTACAGAAGAGGCGCACGGAGAAGTGAACACCTACCATCCGGCAGAGGATGGCAAACCTTACAATACTCCTAATGCCATTAGAAGCGATCTGCGCGGCTTTTCTGCCGTAATGTCAGAACACGTCTAAAAAAGCTGGACACCAAGGTAACCTTAACCCACTCTTTTGTTGGCCCTCATAGACGGCACAAAAGCCTTCAGGGGGTCAATAGGCGTAAGGATGGGAGTCCTCCGAGAGGTAGGAATAAATACATCCCAATCTGTCTCATACTCTTGACAGATGTAGTCTATGCTACTTTGGACAAGGATAGACTCCATTCCGCAACTACCTATAATTTCCCTAGTCCTTCCCGAATCCTAAATCTCAAGGCCGGGTCAAAAGTATCAGAGGAAGGAAGGTAATAAGAACCTGATTTGGGTCCGCTCTGGGACTTCATTCTTCAGAATGAGGTGAAAGTTCTTCTTCCACAAAAGAACTGGAGGGGGTTGAGGTTCTCAGTTGCATGAATACGAAGAATATAAGCATGGATATAAACAGAACCCACTCGGAAAGTTAAGAAGAGTGTGCGACAGGATAATATAACTCTTCTTTGATCCTTAATGATGAGTGGAACGCCTGAAAGGACAAGTGAAGCAACAGTTGGTGTGAGTGGGGCCTATAAGCCCATACTCGTTCTCAAAGAACCGTTCCGTATAGTGGGCGGGAAACACATCGGTTTTCAAAAACATTTATGGCGAGAGTTACGATCAGACGACGCCATCTAGCGCAACTGATTTTTCTCAGACCCGGTAAGGTAAGAGCCGAGCTCCATAAAGACAGAGCTGGACGAATGCATAAGACAGTCAATGCACACCTGCCATGACCTCCAGAGCTCACATAGATCTGGGGGGCTTTTGACGGTACCGGATTCCACCACGCCACGTTTTACGATAGAAATAGGGCTAGAAACTTAACTTCAAGGACCAAGAGTCCCTTTGGAGGCCTAAGGGGCCGACCTCCACCTCCAAAGGAGGGGACGACTCAGATCGTTTCTCAGTCCACCGAAGGTCGGTCAGGACGAAATAGAGGCAAAAGCAGCCCAGCTCAGCCATACAGACATCGGCAGCTCACCATAGGGAGGGTAGAGCATATAAAGATAAACATACGTCTATCATGATAATTATGAGAAGAATCCCGAGCCATTAAGGCTCTGATCTTTAACCCTTGGATACCGAGATTATCTCCCTAAATTAAGGGATAATATTACGGTCTAAGTTATACTTGTGAAACACGAAATAAAGGTCCATGATGGACACGGCTCATGGAGGCCTAGGGCACAAATGTTCCCTATACAAACGTTCATAAGAACTACAACAGACTTGATTTCAATTCATACTTTGACATACGTAGAAGCAACTTAAAATCCTGCGCCGATCTAAGTCATACCCCACAAAATCCTTCCCCCATTCATACTCTCTTGTTTTTCATCCTTAATCCAATTATCTTTAGATTAAACAGTCTAGATTTTGTACCCAACCGATTCTGCTTCGTCACGACACCTCAGCCTTGCAAAAACGCTAAACCCTGGAAAACCCCAGGTCTTGCCGAAAGGTTCGACCTTCTTACCTGATTGAATGCGTTTATACGTGACAAGCTTGCGAACCTTATGGAATGTTTCAATTTTGAATAAGAGTCTGGCCGGCAAACGAGTTGGATGGATTGATTTCTTCCTTTGCTATTATTTCTTATATTAAAACATTGTTATCTTAAGTTGTATAATAACATATACAACATGAAATAATATTTAACTTAAATACTTATCAACATAGCACATATTAAAAAATTCAAAAATAAAATTATTTAAATACCATAGATGGAATTGAAGCATTCTTTCTTTTAATTTTCTTATCTACTAATAAATAACTGAAAGCGATAGATTGTAGAAAAATAAAACATTTTAAATAATATTGCACCAAATTGAAATAAATAAATAATTTTAACAACTGCTTGAAGAGATGTGGGACCATATTCAATTTTCAACTCATTCTCGTAACAAGGACGGTTATTCAGTCTATCGTTTTATTTTTTATTTTTTATTTTTTATTTTTTATTTTTTCGTACCTTTATCTCTCGTTGAATTTGAATACTCCTTCGTTTTCTAGTCTTACATGGTGTGCCGAAACTTAATTTAACTTGTGTCTCCTGTATGGACAAAGCAGACGATATTATTCATCTAATTCCCAAGACATTTCCACCACTATATTACTATTCTCAATACTCCTACCTCTGTCGCCTACTAAGTAACGTCCCCAGATACCGTTCTGAAAGGGCTAAATGAGTCATAAATAATCCAATCAATTACTTATACCGTAATCCTCGATAGGTCTAAAAGGGCTAACCCGATTTGACAAGATTTTTATGTCTCATACTTATACAGAGTGATCATTCACTTAATTTACCGATGTAAGACTTTACATTCTCACCCCCCTTATAAGGGACTGACGTCCTCGCCAGGACGGCCAGGACTTGTTCTACATGGACTTGTCCCAGTTTCGTCCCTACCAGAGGAGTTTAGAGGTGACCCCACCAACGTCCCACACAGTCACACGATGTGGCACTTACATCCGTCTAATAGTCGGCTCTGAATACTATTCAGAACGCCCTGCACTCCCGGTGCAGGCGCAAATGTGTCATAAATGGCATGGTCAACTACTTTGACCGTCCGCCCTCGCTTAGTCTTTAAAAGGCTAATCCAGCTTGATAAGCACTCTATATGTCACTTATGTGTGGGTGATCATTCACTTACGATATGGGATCATTCCCTTATTTTACTGATGTGGGACATTACATAATTTGAATTCACTTTAGCATTATGTTTTTCCACCTTAATCCCGATGCACTAATCACAATCAAATGATATCTCAATCGTTATAAACTAAATTTATAACATTCACTTAATTTTTCTTGATCTGTGTGAAAACATATAAATGCCTTTTTGTAACGCCACCGATTTGTAATTAAGCTTTTTAGGTCTTTCTAGCCACACACAAAAAAAACTTTAGTACAACAAAGGTGGCAGGCACATAGCTGAGGCAGCAGGCCCATGGTTGTGTCGGAGAAACCGACCCCAAAAAAGTTTCAACGACTCCTAATTTTACAATTTCACATCATAATACATCATGCGGCTTCTATCGGCACCACGGTTTATTGCTTACGGCATCACATTTACTCCCGACAATCTTGAAATTAGTCCCGGCACCACAATAATATTTTGTTATTTTTTTTCTTCAAGCACCACAAAAAAATGATTACTTCTTATACCACAAATCTTAAAAAATGCAATTAAGTCCTTTGATAAATAAATTGAAGTATTATAATCCATTACAATCCACAAACTTAATTTTCATCCAAATCATCATCGAAATCCACAAATTCATCTTTATATTCATCATTGTTAGAGCAAGTTCATAGATAGGCTAGATTCGATTGGCTTAGCTTGCTGTACTTTTCTTGCTCACTAATTTGTATGTTGCTATATATATTTCCCTTTTCTTGTACCAAGAATCATCAATAAAATCAATGAAAATATTCTATCATTAATATTTGATATGGTATCAGAGCCATAGGCTGAATCCGCCCTTTCATTCCGATCCCCTTCCTCCTTCATATTTCCGGTGTTCCTCCTCCCTCCAAGCAAACAAAACCTATTCCCTCTCCTTCTTCATTCGATTCTGCAACCCACATAAAAAAATTCTCAACTAGCAAAAAAAACTCTCCGACATGGCTGATGATTCTTCCCTCATAGCCACCTCCCCCAAAAGTGCTTCCTTCTCCCCATATCCCTCATTCATTGATTCAAATTCAGTCAATATCATCAAACTCACACAAACGAATTACCAAATATGGTCGGCCTAGATCGTTCCCTATCTACAAGGCCAGGATGTTTACGGTTTCATTGATGGCACCATTCCGTCTCTTACGCAGCAAATTGATGGAAAACCCAATCCGGATTATGCCAAATGGGTTAAACAAGAAACTTAATTTTAAGTACGATCACCTCCTCGCTCTCTGAAGACATTCTGATTTACGTTTACCATTACTTTACCTCTTCTTCTATTTGGAAAGCCACTGAACGTTGTTTATCTTCTCAATCTCGGGCCAAAGTTGTTCACATCCGATCTCCGCTCGCCACAACCCGGAATGGTAAATCCACCGTGACTATCAAGAGGCGAACCGACGATCTTGCTCTTTCTAGTCAACCCCTTTCCGATGATGATGTAATTAATTATGTCCTTGCCGGTTTGGGATCTGACTATGATGCTCTCGTCGCCATGGCATCCTCTCGATCTGACATCACTGTTGAAGAGGTTTTCTCCATACCTCTAACCATAGAAGCCTGAGTTTCCCACAATGCTGCTGCTCCCACCGTCGTTCCTTCACTGCCGGCCCACCCTCCGATCTTTCAAGGAATTATGCAGCTCAGCCTCAATCAAATCGTGGACGTGGAAATCAGAACAATAATAATACCAATCATCATGGACGAGGCCGAGGTCGTTCTCAAGGTTCCATGCCACTATACAATTCGCAACAGCAACAATATAATCAACAACAACATTACCCTCATCCATCTCCACCCTCCTTGCAACGCCAATTATGAAATCGGTTTGGTCACACTGTTCATACGTGTTGGTACATGTTTGATTCCATTTTCAACCTCTATGGTCCTCCACGTCCTCCTTCATCTTATTTTTTAGGTACTTCGTTTGATTCCTCCTCATGTCTTCCTGACACAGGTGCTAGTCATCACATGACGCCCAATCCTCACAGCTTCAGCTCTCCACTCATCCAGTACCATGGTGATTAACAAATTCATGCCAGTAATGGTAATGGTATAGCTATCTCTCATGTGGGTTCTATTTCCTTTCCAACCCCCTCCTCTACCTATATTCTTCATGATGTTCTCATTTCCCCTGCCCTTTTCTAAAATTTACTTTGTTCAACACTTTGCTCACGACAATAATTTTTACTTTGAATTTTACACATCTTATTTCCTTGTGAAGGATTACTCGGGCCAGGTCCGTATTAGAGGTTATGTTAAGACGGCCTATACCAATTCACTCACCATCTTGCTTCCTCAACTGGTCCCTCCTGCTCCGCTACTCACGATATTCTCTCTTTCTTGCATCGTCGTCTAGGTCACTGGTCCCCGCGTATTACGAACGTTGTTCTTTGCCAGTTAAATATCCCTCCTCCCCACAATTCCCCCTCTTTAGTTTGTTTTGATTGTCAACTTGCTAAAAGTCATCCTTTACCTTTATCTACTACTTCTTTTACTTCGTCCAAACGTTTAGACGTAATCTATGCGGATGTTTGGGGGCGTTGTGCTGAGACTTGAATTTATGGCTCAAGATACTATGTTTGTTTTGTTGATGATTGTGCAAAGTTTTTTTGGATTTATCCTATTATTTTGAAATCTGATGTTGAGACTATTTTTGATAAATTTGAAGGGATTGTTGAACGTTTATTTAATACAAAAATTAATGCTATTCAAATTGACCGTGGCACCGAACATAGTAAGTTGAAGGATTATTTTTCTAGTATTGGCATCTTTCATTAGGTAGCATGTGCTCATACTCATGAGCAAATTGGTGATATACCAAACCCGAATACGGTCTGATAAACTAATATGCAGCCAAGGACACACCTCAGCTCCCGACCTCCTTCGCCTCCAGTCTGCCTGATCGTAAGCCGAACAACAGTTCACTCAGCTAACATGCTCACGTAAACTGATCAAGACTGGGGACCGAACACGCTTTTCCCAACCCGCTGTCCGATTAACAGAACCGTGCCCACAACTTTTTCCAAGCAGGATTCACACTTGACATTAGCAAAGGCAAGACTAAAAAGCGGACAAGAGGACGCTGTCACGACCAACGAGCTTATCGGTCCGATTCATTTATTTACTTATACTCTTGATTGTGTTTAATTATGTCGCATCATAATTAATTATATCTTGTCGCAATTTGCCTAATCGTCATTAGCAATCCGGCTATATATAGGGGCACCCATGTAACTAATAAATGATCCAAGAATTAATATATGCAGAGCAACTCTGCTAATTTGTCGACTAAAGTGTCCGCATTCATCAGCAACTTGTCCGACAACCATATATTCATCCAGTTCATAACTTCCGCCACCTCCTACAGGAGAAATCATACATAAATAGCCAATATCACCCTTAAAATCCTGTTAACGCAACCATTATATTTCTGTCAATATCAGTTGATCCATTACCGGGAAAATCATCAAGATTCAACCGTTTCCGGTAGCTTGCACCATCGCAGATACAGCTCCACGACGTCGCCAGCGAGATCCCTTAGCCACCTTCAAGCTTTAAATCAACAAAGGATTTGATTTTTTGGGTTGTACTGCCTAGGAATCATCATTTTCAACATATTTGACGTAAATTCAGTGATAAAAGCATTGGTTTCATATATCGTTGCTCCAACTTTCGGCAAAATCACTTCAAGTTTGAAGACCACCCCTGCTGGCATTTTCATAGCTCATACACGAGCTCCTCATAATTTCTAGGTTGGTAAACATGTTTAGAAAGCTCAGCCTTTCATACGTTAAAAGGATTGTGTTGTTGGAATAATTTGGGGAGTGCAACACCTGAGTTTCTATCGGATTATATGTTTAAGAGTTACCCCGGCCGGCACCGCCCACTTTGCTTTCTCTACAAGTTACCTATCAAAATCAACATGACTGGCGGGAAAGATATTACATCTGAGACGCCGACCAAGTGGCCAATCAAGATGCTCCACATGGAAGCGCTTCACATCATAGTGGACGTAGCAGGGGTGCGCGATCCATCGGGGGCAACTCCGTACGCAAGGAAGAGGCGGATATACGAGGTGTGTTGAATGAAAGGGCTAGCACTATACTAATATTCTTTGACTTTATATCGGGAAATTTGAATCTATGTAACAAAAAACTTGAAAAGCTAAACCCTAGCGAAAATGAGCACCTCTTCACCCTCCATTGACATCCACTAGCCCAGCAGGATAAAAACCCAAAATTATCCGCACCATGGCCTGCAAAATGTCAAATCATGCCAGGGAGATACAGGAGGCGGAAATTAGGCAGGGCCGTGGGAAGCATGTCGCTAAAACTTCTCCTTGGAACTTTGAGCATAGGACAAATCTGGACTTGGAGGCAAACTTGAACCCAAGTCTTCACACTCTGGCACTTAAGGCCCACATGGAATATATGGAGGACATGCGGCTATACTACTTGCAACTCATAGCCGAGGGATTACGTCCTCAACAGGACAGCAAGTTTATCCCACTATTGCAAGCCCCTACAGAGGTACAACCACCATTGGATCCACCGAGGGTTGCTCGGTCTTGCCATACAGAAAGAGAAGAGAGTAGTCACACAACTACCCAGCCCAATAAGGGAAGAAAATCAGCTTTGGCTCGCCTTGGGCCTGCAGATAATGCCCGCGGAGCAGCCAATGAGCGAGGAAATATTGACCGTATCGGAAACACTAGACAGGTTTGGACCCATAGAGAGAAAAGTGTTACTCGGCCTCGCTTGGCCCCAGAGGTCGCAGATGAACTGGGACTGATGAAACAACAAATAGAGGAGTTGCAAAAGGGAAGGAGAGTTAAGGAGGTCAGCACCACCAAGGGTACAAGCCTCCTTCATCCAAACATCTTTAAGGCAGATCCAAGGGGAGGTACAAATTACCTGAACTTTACCAATTATCATGGTACCAAAGAGAGGGTCATATATTTATTTCCCGGGAAATGTTATTTGACGAGAATAATTTTCCTTATGCCTCTCCTATGGACTCCCAGCCAAACTATACCCTTGTCAGTGTCCTTCTACCAATATTTTCTACTAACCCTTCCCAGGCCCAGCCCACTGATTCCCCCAGCCCATCCAGTCTAGCCCCGCCTTCTCCCACTCCATCATCCAGCCCGGCTCCCCCTACCCCACCTGAACCGAGCACGGCCCGTCCCCCATCTCCCAACCCAACTGCACCTCAGCCTGATCCTGCTGATCCTGGTCCACAAACCAACCAAATGACTACACGTTCCAACAGTCTCACTAAAATAGAAAATGCTTCCCGAAAATTTGTGTCTTCACCACCTCCGCATAATTAATATATTGAAACCTCTCCCCTCGCTATTGAACCAAAAAATTACATCGAGGCATCCCATTTTCCCGAATGGCGTCTGGCCATACGTGATGAACTTACCACCCTTTTAAACATCAAACTTGGACACTGGTTCCTCCCCTCCCCCTGCTAATATCATTGGGTGTTAATTGGTTTACCATATTAAATGTAATTATCTGGGCCCAATCAAGCAATACAAAGCTCATCTTGCGGCAAAAGGATTCCATCAGACTTCGGGCGTAAACTTCCATGAAACATTTTGTCCTGTGGTTCAACATGTTACTATTCGCACTATTTTATCACTTGCCTTGTAGTTTCACTGGCCCATTCGGCAACTTGATATACATAATGCCTTTTAACATGGTTACTTGGATGATATTGTTTACATGCAACAACCTCTTGGTTATGCTCACCCTGCTTTTCCGCATCATGTATGCAAGCTCAATCGCAGATTTTATAGGCTAAAGCAAGCCCCTCGGGCATGGTTTTCTCGACTTACTGAGTTACTGGTCACTCTTGTTTTTGTCCCTACTCTGTGGACTTTTCTTTAAGTATTTATCATAGTCATGGCACATATATTTTCATGCTCATCTATGTGGATGACATTATTATTACAGTTTCTACTTCACATACACTTCAGTGGCTCCTTCCATCTCGATCTGCCACTTTCCAGGTCAAAGATCTGGGTGATCTCTCTTATTTTCTAGTCATTGAAGTCACTCGTACTCCGGATGGCCTCCATCTCTCCCAAGCTAAATACACAGCTGATTTATTATCCAAGTCTGGCATGGAAGATTCCAAACCTTGTTCCACCTACATGGATGCTTCTCCTCCGCTATCCCTCTCTCAGGGCCAACCCTCTGAATCCCTAGTTGTATCGTATGATTGTTGCTGGGCTCCAGTACTTGTCTTACACACGGCCCGATGTTGCCTTTGCAGTCAACAAAGTGAGTAAATACATGCATTCCTTTATGGTTGACCACTGGCAGATTGTCAAAAGCATTTTACGCTATCTTAAGGGCACTTATATTGATGAACTATTTTTAACCTCTCGGTTAGGCACTCAGCTTCGTGCATTTTCTAATTCGGATTGGGCCTTTGATCCTGATGATCGCCGTTTTATTGGAGGCTATTATATCTTCCTCGGTTCCAACCTTATCAGCTAGTCCTGGAAGCAACAACTTACTGTTGGCAAAAGTACTACTGAGGCAGAGTATGAGGCTGTTTCTACCGCTGGCACTGAAGTCCAATGGCTCATGTCCCTTCTTCACGAGCTTCCTATTTCTTGTACTACTTCGCCCATCCTCTGGTGTGATAACATTGACACAGACATAATCACATTATATCAACTCAAGTCTAGCTTGCAAGTCACGAGAATGCTTGTCCCTTTACGCCATTGATTATTTCAAATTTATTTCTTTTAAATTTATAGGTCAAGTCAACTGGGCAAGGTGGACCGAGAACCGAGTACTACTCCAAGGCTCGCATATATCTTGATAATGTATTTATTATGCGAGGGTCGGGTAGACTATCAAGTAGAAACTTGCAATGGTGGGTTTCTAGCAAGAGACCATATCAAATCTATCACCGAACTTGCTACCCTTTTGCCAAAGAATTTCTTCTTTTCCGGGCAGGTGGACACTCTGAAAAATCTATCTATCCTCACGGTCGGTCCGCTCAATTCGATAAACTACCGAATCCGTAAAGCCTTTGCCCTTATGAGATCCACAACTTGACATAAATGACCATTGGTAGAACAAAACTCGAAAACTGAGTGTTAACTTTAGTCACAAAAAAAATGCGTCATCTAGTTACACACAGAAAAATGTGAGTTATACGTGGTTAATGGGGCGGTTCATGAACAAAATATGCGGTAATACGCAACTACTTCAAAAGTTGACACGACTATCATATATTCATTATGAAACAAATGTGTAATTAATTAGATCCAAAATATCAAAGACTCATTCCTCTTACAATCTTTTCGAAAATGAATCAAAAGAAAAAGTGGTGAAAAATGCGTTAAAAAAGAATCAAGACAAATGATTTTCTAGCAAATTACAATGCCAAAAGCTAAGTGACGTGCCTACCCCCATTTAATCGAAACATTGTCCCAAATGATGAAAAGCTTAATAACGAGAATGGAACTTAGCTTCAGTAATGTAATATCCCAACTTTTTGGAAAAAGGGCAGACGTGTCTTTTTATAAAAAAAATGGAATATTATGTTTAATAATTCATGGATTAAAGTTGTTTTCTTTATAAAAGAAAATATTAATATTGGAAATTAATATTAGAGCAAATTAATGGGCAGTTATGGATTTATTGGTAATTAAAGGAAATAAATGGCAATTATATGTTGAAATAGTGTCCTAAACCCAATCGGGTTGGACCGGATCCGACAGGGTCGGATCATTTCTACTATTTCTTTATGTTTGTACATATATTAAATGGCTTCTGTTGTCATATATATGTTCTTTTAAAAAACCAATTATGAATTGTTATATAATAATGTCCTTAGTATTAAAGTGTGATAGAGAAACCATGATAGGCGATTATGGTTGATGAGATCTCTAATCACTTTAATAACTTTGATACTTAAATGTCTCTAGGCTGATGTACTATTAAACAGGGCATTGATAGTATAAACAGACTAGCACGTATTAGATGTCTTATGTCTTTAAGGGTAGGGATAGATCTCGTATATCGAAGTGTAGAGACACTTGGACTGTACGTGGACGTGTATTAGAGAATGCGTACGTTAGACTGACCCACTTACACGGATTAGTGTCACACTATGTGACGGTTGTGTAATTATCCTTTTGACCGGAGTCTTCATGGCATCACGGTGTGAAATGTCATGCTTTGACACTATTGAGGTTTCCCCTAGCCATGGGGCGATCTTGCAGTTGTGATTGGGTGTGATATTGAAGCATGCGGAGTATACATGATTGGTCGTCTGGGAATCATGTTCGCGGTTTTATGCAAAGCAAAAGATAACAAGTAATAAAATAAAACCGATGTCACCCTGCGCGAAGGCTCGCAATTATAGTGGTGAAACCGGATCGTATCCGCAGGACTTGTACGAAAAAGAGTTTTTTGCCTTCGATTTCTTTTATAAAGTTGATGATTATGATCTCGGATTTTCAATTAACAAACTAAGGTAGCAAACGTGAAAATATATAAAACTACGATAATAAAAATTTATAATTTAAAACAACTAGAACGCACTTTGATCCATCCACCCCACCGAAAATAACAAGAAAGACACATATTCATTCGTAAGTTCTTGGATTATTATCTCTAAAGAGGCATTTTCCTTTCGGTTCATCGCCTTTTAATTAGTTCACCACTCTCGGTACAACTAAAGCATTTACGGATCAAAGATATGGATATAAATCCTAATCTAATAACATTCACCCTCAACTTACGTATGTTGGAAGAATATTATCATTCTCCTTCATTTGTAATCTACGAATTTATCAACTATCGTATCTAAATTCGATTAGCATGCAACATAAGTATAGATCATACAAATTGCACTTAAACAAAGTAAAACATGAAGGAAGAACAAGATAACTTTGAAAAATGAATTAAAGCGAAATCCTTATTTATTCCGGTGATGGTGGCTTCACAACGATGGTTCTAGCTTAGAGACCTTAGCCAATCATCCTCGATTATGATTTGAATCGGGGTCGTAGCTCAAGATTACAACAAGATTACTATATTCTAATTTATTCTCGGCATAACGCCTACAGAGTATTTACATAAAAGACGGAAAAGTAAAAGCTTGGCCAAAAGTGACCAAGGAGGGGCGCCTTTATGGATGGAAATGAGGGAGTTCTTATAGGGAGAGTTGAGGGAGGTGTATAAGGAGAGGTTGTAGTTGAGGGAGATATTTTTGGGAGAATATGCTAAGGAATATTCTCAAGTTTGTTATAAGCATGTGGGAGGTGATAATGACTTTGCATGTGAAGGTGAGGAGTCACTAAAATAGCATGTGGAGTTTGTTATGACTCATCATCATCATCATTAAGGAGCACATGGAGTAACATGCATCAAACTTGGCCAAAATATCTCCGGTTCGTCCGTAATTCCAAGCAGTTCGGTAAAAAATCATAACTTGAGTTGTAGACCTCCGATTGACGTGATTCAAAATGCGTTGGAAAGCTCATTTTAGTATCTACAACTTTCGTCAAGAACTCTTCCCTGAAAATGCCTCTAAGTCGGGTAAAATTTCCATCGAAAAACAGGTTACGGTAGAAGTGCGTTGGAAAATATTGATCCGTTGATCTCGTAAACTCGTGGCATCTTCTTCTTTTCCTCAAAATCCATCTTTTAGGCCTCAAAATATAATGTTACGTGGCATATTTTGAAATACTTGATCACCAACTTTGGGCGAATCGAATCGAGCTTTCTTCTTAATCTTCATCCGATCTTCGTTTGAGCTCCTCATTTAACATGCAAGCGTACCTACATTCATGATAACATCGTGCAAAATGTAACATCTCATATTCAAAGATTTTTATCAATGAAACCACATAATTAACACAAATTTGCACTTAACCACTTTTAAAACTCATTTGCTCAATAATTCGATTAAACCCTTGATTTCTATGCAAATTATACTGAATATGGAGGAAATTGTTATAAAATATAACATTAGAAATCGTATAAAATCACCCTAAACAACTCCCTACACTTAGCTTTTGCTCGTCCCAGCAAAACAAAACAAGAATCAAGGCTCGAAAAAGATAGACACCTCAAAGAAATACAACATATACTCAATAAATCGAGGTTCACCTCGATGTGTGTGCATAGCCATAGAAAACTTCCACTAAGTCCAAACTTGAAAAATTCAAAGCAAACTAGCTAATACCCCTTCAAACTAGTAATAATGATACTTATAAGATGTACCCTACAAAACGTGACATATCCTCGAAAAGAATGATAGAATATATCTAGGGCCATTCTGATATACTCAGAGGATAATCCCTACAACATATCTCATCACATTATACTCTGGGATAAGGTATACGATAACTAAGTCCTTAACTTATTCATAATAATAAATTTTTCGATTTTTTTTTTTTTTTTTTTTTTTTTTTTTTTTTTTTTTTTCTTTTTTTTTTTTTTTTCAACACACATCGAAATGAGCTTTTGCCCGTCATACTAGAATAGGACATTTCGAGATAATCCCTATCTACTCAAATCATAAGGCGACTTTTTCTAACTGCCGTGAGCTTTTGGTCATCATAGTGGTATAGACATTTCAAGATAATGCCCTACCGCACTCAAATCATCGACCACCTTTCACACACACAATTGATTACTTTTTCGAGATTTCCGGCAGCGGTGGTTAACATGCTAAAAGCAATTCAAACCTACCGAGCATAACACCTCAAGCAATGATTTATTTGTTAATTATTGTGCAAAAACATTAGTTATGTTTCACTTATCACATTCAAACGCTCGGATATTCACAATATATCATACTCGGCTATAAACACAAACTATCATAATTTTCACGATATGCGTACGTTAGCACTAAGCACATGACTTTATAAGATAATCAAAATCACTAATCAAAAAGGGATATAGCTTTATAATTTAGCTCATCATTCACTATGGCTCGTGAAAAATATATTGGGTGAAACAACTAACTTATCGAACATACGGAATATAGCATTAATGACTATAAAACCGAACAAAGATATGCATTGTTTACTCGGGAATAAACAAAAATTTGAAAATTTAGCCCATTTAGCATAGAATCAAAATAATTTAAGCAAATGGTAGATACATATAACCGACTATTCCTCCCCCACACTTAAATCACAACATGTCCTCGGGTTGTGCGAATGTAAAAAGAAAAAGAACACTTAGGCGATTGTGGTTCGAAAGTGGCAATTCCGGAAGTGGCCTAGAATCGCCTCGAATGCTCGATGAAATCAAGAGATCGTGGACCATCCACCGTAAACCGATTTATCTAAAAGCTCACAATCGCTATCGCAAAAAATCCCGCACACCATGGGAAAACAAGACGTACCTCGGGGATAGGGGCACAAAAGATGATAGACAAAGCAATATCATGGAATAAAGACGAGAAATAAACTACAGATACAAAAAGGAAAAGATATCTAGGTTACCGTCCTAGTAGGGCTTAATTATAGTCGGGAGCTCGACTAGACAATAAAATTTCAACTCGGGTTAGCTTTGAATTTCCTATTCCTTTAGTTGCATAGTAGTTAAACTAATACATGTCACACATTATTTAAAAATTTAAAACAGACTAGGTCATGATATGAAATATGTGACAAAGTATTAACTATGAGTCTTTTATACCCGGATCCTCAAGGTTATTTCAAATTGTTCTAACAACCCAAATCTAAGAAATGATGCATTTGAATTTTTCTTTGTACTTCCTCGGATTTTCGGATAACCTCCTAATCGCTCCCTTTAAATGACATTCAAACATTCATCCCGAGACTTGGTGAAACAAAATGAAAATCAATTCAAGTATTGGAAAACTATTATCCAAAGTATGAGTAAAGTATAATGCAAAATGTAGAGTTTTGTTTTTTTTTTTTTTTTTTTTTTTTTTAACGGGTTGCCTCCCGGTAGCGCTTTTTTTGGTTAATGTCGCTTTGCTCGACTAATTACAAATCATCAACCAAAATCCGAACTCAAGAAGATCAATAGCTTAAGAAAAATTAACAATGCGAGAACCACGTAAATTAAATTGTCTAGAAACGCACTCTCTTTTAGTCCTCGATGCCAACTCCTCCCACCATAGAGTCTTCTTTTATCAAGTCAGTCGAACCATCTTCTTTGACATTCCATAAAGTTCATTCATCGGGAGTACACAAACAACTCCCCGGTGGCTCTAGATTTCCAAGCTTATTATAAGGGCTCAAGCATCATGGCCTCCCAAACAGACAGGGGCCTCATCTCCTTTGCAAATCTGGGCATATCACCATGCCTCTCCTCATCTTCATTCCTACCACCTTGTGGTAATCGAACTTTCCTTGTCAATCTCTTCTAAAAATTCTATCCACTCCTCATTAGTCCAAGTTGCGAGATAGTTTATTGAATTCTTCCTCATCCCAACTACCCATGAACACTTGTTTATCATACTCATCAAATGAAATCGTCCTCAATAGCTAAACAAGTGTCACCGGACGGGTGCTTCAACGCATTGCCCACATTGAACTTTATGCTCTCATCCTCCAAATGTAGGTTACTTCGCCACCGTAGGAATCTAGTAAGGCACGGGCGGTTGCAAGAAAAGGTCTTCCAAGGATCAAGGGGTTTTCGTCATTGGTCATATCCATGATTACCCAATCACCGGGTATATGAAGTTTTTAACCTTGACCAACACATCTTCTACAATTCCCTTGCATATTTCACACTTCTATCGCCAGTTGAAGAGAAATAGGTTTAAGCGTAATAGATTGATCCAATCCAAGAGATTGGAAGATTGACGTAGACATCAGATTGATTGATGCTCCCGAATCACACAAAACATTGTGGAAGTCCCTGTTCCCGATAGTACACGAAATCGTAAATCTACCAGGTGGTCGGGGCACTTCACAGAAGTTTAGTCTGGTGATTCTTTGAGCATTCTCCATTCAATACTATGTGCTCGAGCTCTTGGAGCTTCTTTTTCAACTCATCAAGTCCTTTATAAACTTTGTATACTTTGGCATTCCTATCAAAAGATCAACTAATGGAATGTTTGCCTCGAGATTCTTGAGCAAGTCGATAACCTTCTTATATTCTTTATCGATTTGTTAATGACAAATTTGTTTTTGCTAGGTGGGTAAGGAGATCAAAGAAAGTCTTCCTCAAGAAAGTGCTTCTTTGCCGTCTTATCATTGATTGCTTTGTCTTCCCTATCCTTCCACCTCACATGCTTCCTAACTTAACTTAGAATCGACTTCTTCTCAAAGCAGATTCTCTTCATCATCGAAATTCTCAACTTTCACCTTTTCTTCGTAATTTTCTCTTTCACTTGGATCAATAGTAGTCCCAACATCCTTCCGAGGAGAACAAAGATCTTCCCCTCCTCGCGTCTCTGCTCACGGGGAGGGGCCACTCATTTCCTGGTTGGCCTGACCGCCAACCGCTTCCCCACTCCTCGCTTTTATAGCATTCACTCATCTTGACCATAGTTCCATGGTGCAAATGAGATCGGTGCAAGAATTCTCGGTCATTTTGGACCGTATTAACCCCTCGGGGTTCTTCTCAAGAAAACTCGGCAAATGCGACCTTGAGGTCGACTTGCTTGTGCCCTAAATTTGTCCCATTTGCACCTCCAAATTTCTCACCAGATCGGTCGAGTACTTAAAGCATTTGCCAATTGAGTGTTGGCCGTGATTTGCTCGCTCAACTTTTGTTCTAAGATCTCAAATGATTGATTTTGATTTTATGGTGGATTGGTGTTCCATGTCGGTCGATAGTTGGATTGAAAATTGCTTTGATTAGGCCTAGGGCCTGAAAATGATGGGGTTTTGCTGCCTCGTATGGTCACTCCATCGGAAACCAGGGTGGTTCCGGTTATAATTGAATCCTTGAGTGTTTTGATTCTCGACCGAAGGTCGATAATTTTGAGAAGTGAATGTATTCACTTCTTCCGAATGCAACAATAGATGACACTCGATGGAATGCGTGCCCAACGGTATCGCAATTTTGGCAAACGACATTGTTTTGAAACGACTTTGACCTGTGAGATCGGGTCAAGTGGCATTGATTACTACGATGGCCTTGGCCATGGCAATTGTCACACACAAGACTTTGAACATTCATTGCCGTCACTTGCTTCGTAGTGCGCGCCAATCGAGCTTTTAGAGACGTGGTCTCATCTACCTCATACTTCCTCGCAATCGAGCTTTTACGATTGGGCGACTTTGCATAGGTAAGGGCATAATTATACTTTGCAATATCTTCAAACAACATCCATCCTCATCGGTGTCTTTCTCGAAAATGCACCTCCAGCAGTAACTATTCACCATTCCCTTAGTCAATTCAAAAACCACTCAGAGAAAGTGTTGACCAATCTTTGTTTATCCAAATTTATGGTGGGGCACTTTCTCAAGAGAGTCTTAAATCGTCTCCACGCATCGTAAAAGATTCCTTCTCGGATTGCACAAAAGTGAATATCTCGATTCGGAAGATGAGCCGTCTTTGCGGTGGAAAGTACTCGCTCGTAAATTCTTTCTCCAACTCCTCCCACTAAGTAATGGATTCGATTGGTAAGGATTTATACCATTCTTTCGCTTCTCCTTCAAAGTGAGAAGGAAAAAGTTTCATCTTTAGGGCGCCCTCATTGACCCTTTGATTAAAATAGTCCCGCACGATTCTAGAAATGAGTGAATGTGATCGTATGGGTCCTCGGTGGAAAATCCATGAAATGTGGAACCTCTTACCAAATTGATTAAAGAAGTTTTGAGTTCGAAATTATCACCGTGATTTCGTGAATCACGACCGCAGGATTAACTTTCACATAGATGGCATGGCAAAGTCTCGCCAATGTCCGTTGCTCGCCATTTCTTCAACCTGGCTCCTACTTGAGCTTCTCCTCAACGTATCCTTCGTGATTGTTTCCTTCCGTGGTTCCTCGTCCGTTGGTCCGGTGAGCCGGGCCAAATGTCTGCTTGGTCGAGCGATGGTTCGCTCTATCTCCGGATTATACAAAAGTGGTCCCCCGTGAGTTCGAGTTTGCATAAACTACGTTTGGGCACCAACACCTAAATCACGAGGTTTCGGGATTTTATCCTTATGCTTCCGCAGAGTGGGATTCACCGAGAATCCATCACCCAACCTCAATGATTGAAACGTGTTCCGTGTTTCTTTTCTCTCTTTCTCGGTAATTACCGAATCCACTCGGTATTTATCGAGAATTTTTTAATTTTTTTTTTTTTTTTTTTTTAGAATTAAAAAAAAAGCTATACTAAAACAGGCTCGAAACAGGTCTAAACAGCGTAAAAGAAACAAAATACTATAAAACTAATACAGAACAGAAACAGAACGAAAAGAAAATATTTTTTTCTCTCTCTCGGTAATTACCGAAAGATTTTTTTTTTTTTTTTTTTTTTATTTTTATTTTATTGTTTAAGACGAAAATGATAACTTAGTTGACAAAAAAACGCAAACGAAAATTTTCCGTGCAAGTCCCGGCAACGGCGCCAAAAACTTGTTCGCGGTTTTATGCAAAGCAAAAGATAACAAGTAATAAAATAAAACCGATGTCACCCCAAGTCACGAAGGCTCGCAGCTATAGTGGTGAAACCGGATCGTATCCGCAGGGACTTGTACGAAAAAGAGTTTTTTGCCTTCGATTTCTTTTATAAAGTTGATGATTATGATCTCGGATTTTCAATTAACAAACTAAGGTAGCAAACGTGAAAATATATAAAACTACGATAATAAAAATTTATAATTTAAAACAACTAGAACGCACCGATGATCCACCACCCCACCGAAAATAACAAGAAAGACACATATTCATTCGTAAGTTCTTGGATTATTATCTCGCTAAAGAGGCATTTTCCTTTCGTTCATCGCCTTTTAATTAGTTCACCACTCTCGGTACAACTAAAGCATTTACGGATCAAAGATATGGATATAAATCCTAATCTAATAACATTCACCCTCAACTTACGTATGTTGGAAGAATATTATCATTCTCCTTCACGGTAATCTACGAATTTATCAACTATCGTATCTAAATTCGATTAGCATGCAACATAAGTATAGATCATACAAATTGCACTTAAACAAAGTAAAACATGAAGGAAGAACAAGATAACTTACGAAAATGAATTAAAGCGAAATCTTTATTTATTCCGGTGATGGTGGCTTCACAACGATGGTTCTAGCTTAGAGACCTTAGCCAATCATCCTCGATTATGATTTCGTAATCGGGGCAGTAGCTCCAAAGATTACAACAAGACTACTATTCTAATTTATTCTCGGCATAACGCCTACAGAGATTTACATAAAAGACGGAAAAGTAAAAGCTTGGCCAAAAGTGAACAAGGAGGGGGGCGCTTTATGGATGGAAATGAGGAGTTCTTATAGGGAGAGTTGAGGGAGGTGTATAAGGGAGAGGTTGTAGTTGAGGAGATATTTTTGGGAGAATATGCTGAGAATATTCTCAAGTTTGTTATAAGCATGTGGGAGGTGATAATGACTTTGCATGTGAAGGTGAGAGTCACTAAAATAGCATGTGGAGTTTGTTATGACTCATCATCATCATCATTAAGGAGCACATGGAGTAACATGCATCAAACTTGGCCAAAATATCTCCGGTTCGTCCGTAATTCCAAAGTAGATTCGGTAAAAAATCATAACTTGAGTTGTAGACCTCCGATTGACGTGATTCAAAATCGTTGGAAAGCTCATTTTAGTATCTACAACTTTCGTCAAGAACTCTTCCCCTGAAAATGCCTCTAAGTCGGGTAAAATTTCCATCGAAAAACAGGTTACGGTAGAAGCACGTTGGAAAATATTGATCCGCTTGATCTCGTAAACTCGTGGCATCTTCTTCTTTTCCTCAAAATCCATCTTTTAGGCCTCAAAATATAATGTTACGTGGCATATTTTGAAATACTTGATCACCAAGTTTGGGCCGAATCGAATCGAGCTTTCTTCTTAATCTTCATCTGATCTTCGTTTGAGCTCCTCATTTAACATGCAAGCGTACCTACATTCATGATAACATCGTGCAAAATGTAACATCTCATATTCAAAGATTTTTATCAATGAAACCACATAATTAACACAAATTTGCACTTAACCACTTTTAAAACTCATTTGCTCAATAATTCGATTAAACCCTTGATTTCTATGCAAATTATACGAATATGGAGGAAATTGTTATAAAATATAACATTAGAAATCGTATAAAATCACCCTAAACAAATCGCGTATCCTATGGTTGGGATCGAATATCCGAAATGGCCTTCTTATAAGGAATGTCTTACTCTCGTGAATCTTTGCAAAGTGGGAGTAAACGAGTTACTTCGAGAGAGCTTGGTATCCAGATTATAAGATATGGTCGTTGATGTTTTGACACTCGACTAACGACCGTATGGATATTAATACAGCGATAGGATTGTAAGTTACACGGTAACTGTTTCACATGAAAGGTAGTAGTCATTGCATTTGACTCTACCGATGATTGGGGGTCACGGTGTGTTGCTAGACGCTATCCCGTGATCGTTAGGCATGAAGGGCATTTTCGTAATTTGCACTTCATGTCTACGGCCAACATATTCGGAAGCATATCGGGTCACACACATAAGAACATCTAGCCGGATTAAAATGTGGTTATAGATGATAACCAAATAAGGAAAGTTTATCTCGAGACGATAAAGGTTATGGTGGTAAATTAATATGGTGGTATTTGTTTATTATGAATAAATTAAATACAAGATATTAATAATATTATATTAATTAAAAAATATTTCGGATGCCAAATCTTTGGCTAAAGGTGGCGTAATTTTGGAGTGTATAAGATACATTTGGATTGTGCAATTTAATTAATGGTATTACCATATATTAATATTAGATATTAATATTTACATATTTTTTGCTTCCAGCGTGTGATGCATATAATATGCATGTGCATGATTGTGTCCAAAATATTTATGTATAGATTTATATGTGTAATAATATATATGTGATATATACACATGTGTAAATTGATTTATGGTAATAAGATAAATATAGTCAATATAAGATATTGACAATATCTTGGAAATATTCAATATAAGATATTGACAATATCCTAGATTTATTTAATATAAGATATTATAATAAATGAGATAAATCAATCTATTATATTTTCCTTATTTTATTGGGAAAATGTTTTCTTCTCCTCAACTCTAGTATGTGGTGCCACTTTCCTTATAAATAGGAAGTGGGTGTCAAGCTCTTTTGTACATCATAATTTCAAGAGCTAATAGTTCTTGTGTAAAATAGAGAGCATCCTATAGAGAGTTGGAGAGAGGGAAAAAGGCCGGTCTAGTAACCGGAGTTTTCCAATAGCAATCCATGATGGGATTCCGACGGGCTGTTCGTGTGGACTAGCGGTAGAGGCCGAACACTTGAGTGGCTCTATGCAGAACTACTCTCCTTAGATGGTCAAAGCGTCGATCTTTTAGATCAACCAAGGTAACCACCATCTGAAGCTTATTTGTTTATTGCTTAAATGATGTCGATCTTGGCTAAAAGGAAAACAAAATTTTGAATTCCGCTGCGTTCCCGCGTAGATTTCCTAACAGTGGTATCAGAGCGAGCTTTGAGCTTAAGCAATAAGCATGTTAATTTGCGTAGTTAATTTTATCGTTTAAATCACGTATTAAAAGATGAAAGATTTTTGATTCGTAAATGTGATACATGAAAAGAAAAAAGAAAAAAGGGAGATCGGGTGGTGCTCGGCCGACTGAGGGCAGCACCACCACCGGTGGCGGCTGGTCGGCGGCGGCGGCGGCAAGAGCGACTTCACGCCGCAAATCGATTGACCGGTCAATGCTGGCAGATCTCCAAATTTCTGTTTTGT
The DNA here is from genome assembly GCA_026214975.1 of Gentiana macrophylla. Classification (NCBI taxonomy): domain Eukaryota; kingdom Viridiplantae; phylum Streptophyta; class Magnoliopsida; order Gentianales; family Gentianaceae; genus Gentiana; species Gentiana macrophylla. The sequence goes on along the minus strand of CM047816.1, from coordinate 42,090,308 downwards.
GTTTTTTGTGATTCAATATGTTTCATAGTTGTGATTGATATCTCTTTGTTTAGTTGTGTCATGTGGCTAACCAATGGTTCAAATATTTTGGGCTATTGGGATGTCACATGGCATTAAAATAATAATGGCCTCTCCAAACTTTGTTTGGAATAGGCCTAGGCCATTTCTCCAAATATTTGATTTGGGAAAATGCGTAGGCCTAGGCCACTTCTAAAATTTTGATTTTGGAAAGTGGCCAGGCCTAAACCAAAATTATTTGGCCTTTCCAAATATTCGATTTGGAATAGGCTTAAGCCCTTTTCAAATATTTGATTTGTAAAAGACCTAGGCCTAGGCCACTTCCAAAATTTTGATTTTGGAAAGTGGCCAGGCCTAAACCAAATTTGGTTTAGGAAGATGCCTTTTGGTTTAGGAAACCAAAGGCATCCGTTTTGATTAGGAATCAAAAGGAAAGAAACAAAAGAGACTTAATTTTAATTTTGATTTATTTTTGGAATAGTTCTTATTAAGTAAAATTAAAATTAAAATCGGTTTAAAATTAATCGTTAATTTTATTTCGATTAAAATCATTTAATTAATTAAATGTTAATTAGTTAATTGATTGGATAAAATTATTTAATAGATTAAATGTTAATTGATTAATTAAGACGCAAGTAGTTAAATTTTAATTTTATCTTTTTCATAAGATTTTATTGTATGGATTAAATATAGTAGATATAATATGATTATATGGACCCCGATTGATCATGGACTCGACCGATAGGATAGATGTGAATGATTTAATTTTTCTGTTGGTTTAAAAATTGTCCTAGGCCGTTATGAAGAACGTGACCTAGTTTATTTTCTGCATTTATCCCATTCGCGTTGCCCCCCTCCCCCTTTGCGGCGGGTGTATTTATTTTATAAGATAGAATTAAATGTAACAAGAATAGAGCAGAAAATGGAAACCAAAGAAAGACAAAAATAAAGATCCCAATGGAGAATGGAGCATTAAAGATCCTATTGGCGGTTGCAGCTACCCTTAGATTGTGACCCGCGGTTTCATCAGTTTGTATTCGAAACCGCACCTAGGAGAAGTCCATGATCATACCGGTTACTTTATGCATTTATTTATTTTGTGCTTGTATTTATTTTATATGATACGATAGATGCATGACTAGGCACGATCTAGATGAATGTGCAAGATGTATATCTATAGAGATAGATATACTTGATGAGACCATAATTAAAATTAATTAAGTGAATTAATTTACATAAATACTTCCACCTCAAAATAATCAAGTTGAAATCGCCTCCCCATATTATAATGACGGTGAAAAGCCCTTGTTCGGATCCAACTCATCAGCCAAAGCATGGGGTTGACCTACCTCGGGTATATCGTCATTATCGAGATATGATCGTATAAGATCTCACGAATATTGGGGTTATGACTTGACTAAGAATTCTCTCGGCCACCAGCCAAAGCGGGGTCGTTTGGATTTTAGAGGCAAGGGTTTGACTATTTCATAAGATGAAAATTTGTCAAAGAGTTGACTAGTCAAACAACAAGAGTCGTATAGGATACGATTGACAAAGGGATGTTGTCTACCTATTAGACTACTTTCGGCCCACCAGCCAAAGCGGGAGTTGCGGTAGTTTAGTGGGATCTTGTCCACTAAAGAAATTAATAATTCTTGAAAGTCAATTGGAAGTAGTTGACTAGTGGGAGCAAAATCATAAACCAAAAGACCATTTTTGATTTTGCGTGTATAAACAGCAACACTCTTTTATTTTCATTTTTATGTTGTAGTTTTAAGCAAACTTTTATATTTATGTTTTATTCTCGATTGGTAAAACCAAATTATGACTGTTACATTTTGAGAAACGTTCTCAAATATGGTTAAGTAATTTGAATCCTTTTAAATAAGCAATGAGACGAGCAACCCCGTTGTAGTAGTTAGAGACAAGGAGACTACATAATTGATGCAGTACTCCAAGGCTATAATTATTAATTAATGAAAGCGGAAGCTCACGATATGATTGAATCATTTGAAATAAGTTTCAACGAATTAGTCATATTGGATACGATCCAAGATGATCATTCTGTCATACGATGACAATTAATTCAAACGTTGAATAATAATGACAACATCGAATTTTGGAAAGGTTTTTTTCAAAATTGTAAGATTTATGTATCTACTTAATTCTATCATTGCTTAAAGGTTAATTAAATAGTTAATGTTTTGAATACGATTCAAAAGGTTAAATAAACTATTTAATAAACTTTAGATTTTCTTTATGAAAGGAAATTAAAGACATAACTCTTGTGATCTTTCTTAAGTCTTATGAAGACTACATTAAGAAATATTTACAAGTGCTTAAAGGATTGAAAGGAAAGTTAGGGCATGTGCTTAAATAGAGAGCTTATTGAAGTCTCTATTCTAGGCAAGTGTGTTGAGATAAACCTATCCAAGTTCAAGTCAACTCTTAGATATATGATATCTTACGAGTGTGATTAAATTAGAAAGGTTAATACAGATATAGAAGGTGAAGCAAACGTTGTAACACTTACCACATTCTGGATCTAGTAAACTGATAAGGGACCTAAATAAATGTTATTATGTTCCGGTTCTTATGAAGAACATACTTTCAGTTATTTGTTAGGATTTAGTAAACATATTCAATTGTAAAGAATAAATGTTATTCCGATAAAGTTGGAAGGTCACTGAATCTAACATACTAGATTGATGACACTATATAGTTGATATATGTGATGAGATCTCAACTAAATATTTGTATTGCTGTTATCTTTAATATTTGTGGTTGTTCTAGACATAGTCTCTCTGGAGCGGAAGCGTGTAATCAAACGTCATTTTGATGATGATGAACCATATGATTATGAATCATGTGGGTAATACGTATCTTATCTAAAGATGACTAAAATACCCTTTTATGAAAAGGTTATAAAATCCAGAAAAATTGTCTAATGCCTAAACATACCGATGTTTGTTGGCTTATGACAATTAATGCCACAAATAATTGTTTGTTAATCTCTATGACTATTTTTAGATATAGTTGAATGTACTTATTGAAGTACGACAGTTCGGAAAGCCCGAAAAGTTCGAGCAAGCACGAATATGAGATTGATGAACTACTTAGGAGTTAATCTTCAATTGGATTGAAGTAATTAATACCTGAAGGGTGTTTTAGAAGTCGTCTGGAATGGAATAAAATTCTCCCTTGAAAGATACCATCTTTGCGATACGCAATTAGATTGTGTTCCCAGAATGGAAACAACACTTTATATGATAAAGCTGTGATGCAAGCCATGCGAAGTATCCCTTACCCGTTTCGGGATAGTGCCCTTATAGTTAACCGAGTTCCAAAGATAAAGGTTGAATAAATTACATATTAGATATGGAAGAGGATAATGTCAAATCTATCTTAACCAATGATTTGAAGTTGTCATAGGCAGAGTCAGAAAGGCTTGGAGCCTAGTACAACATATGCAACTTTGTGGAATGTCTTAGCTAGCACGCTGGATATTATTTACTTGTCCGCGGAGTAAAATGTTTGTCTCCAAACATGCTGTCTTCTAGAGGAAGTGTTTCTTCCAAAAGAAACAGTGGGAGTAGATTTAGATCTCAAATGTAGTTTGAGAACCACAAAGATATATTCAACCATTGGAACATGAGCAGACGCCGCATAGCGATGAGGTGTAGAACACTGCTCAGTACACACAAAAGTTCTGTAAGTCTGTGGATAACCTCAAGCCTGAAAAGGCTACCGGTATGTTCATCTTGAAGAATGAATATCTCACGACTTATGAAAGAATGTTTGAAAGGCAAGATTGAGAGATATGGCCAGAGCCATAATATCCGAATTAGATTCCATCGCGACAACTAGGTTGTGAACCTAGTTTGTCTTACCTAGAGGAATGTCCCCTGTAAGGTCGAGCGCTTCTATTCGAGACTATGCTTGTTGTAACTTCAGTATCATGACTATATGATAGTGTTGAAGACGTTAGGCGACAAAATTTCAATGTTCATAGACGATAACATGATATGTAAGCCCATGAGATCCATTTATGGACTCAAACAAGTTTCTCTAGATGATTTCTTTGTTTGATAATCAAAAAAGTTTGATTTAGTCAAAAGAAGGATTGCCCAATATGCAAGATGGATAGTGGCAGTGTGTTACTATTTTTGAGTAAGGTATAAGATATCTCTCTTAGGAATCATCACCCCATGTCACAGTCAATTAATGTTTGGTAGTTCAAGGTCTTTACGAAAGCACTTGGATTAGCAGTTCTTATTTTAGAAATAAGGATCTATAACGATAGATTTAATTGTTGTTAGATTATAGTTTACCTATATAGATGTGATGCTAAAAGAGTTTAGCATAGATCGCAACGGGGATACTGCTAGCCAGTGTTCGCAATATCTATCTATGTTAGGACGTTAGTCCTAAAGATAAGGTGAAAGATGATGCTTATGAAGGTTTCCTTTGCTACTGCGATAGGAATCATCATAAGAGTAATGCCAGATGTTCATAGTCCATGAATAGTCATGAGCAAGTATGAAAGTAAATCTGGTGAATGTCGAGAATATCCTTAAACAAGTTAAGGAAGAGTTCCTAGTTTATCGAAACTTGGAATTAGATAAATATAGTTATAAAGACGTATATCCTGAGTCTTACGAAGGCGAGTGGGAGCTACAGTCTAGGTTTGCAGTCACTTTGATTAAGTGATACAGTGAGCTGGAAATGTTCTAGCATATGGGTCGCTGGAAATTCTACAACTGAGCCAAAACACAATAGTGCCTTGGAGGCACAGCGGGAGTAGTACATGGATCTAGAAAGTTCATTCCTGAACCTTGTATGATTCTTCTACCTTTTCTATATAACTGATATAGTAAGTGGATTCATTGCTTGAAGCAAGGACCAGGGTCTCATCGGAGATTCATGTGTGTGTTGAGGCGGTTCCTTTGACTTGATCATAAGGAGCGTGATATGAAGATAAGTCTGAGTCCCCATGGATAGCGATCCATTCATGGCTAGGGCTAGTTGCGAGTATTGCATGAGATTCTTGTGTTTCAACTTGGTCTTGTGTGTGCGAGTGATTGGTTTTAGGCCAAGTGGGAGATTGTTGAAATAGTGTCATAAACCCAATCAGGTTGGACCGGATCCGACCGACTCGGATCATTTCTACTATTTCTTTATGTTTGTACATATATTAAATGGCTTTTCTGTTGTCATCTATATGTTCTTTTAAAGAACCAATTATGAATTGTTATATGATAACGTCCTTAGTATTAAACTTTGATAGAGAAACCATGATAGGCGATTATGGTTGATGAGATCTCTAATCACTTTAATAAGTTTAATACTTAAATGTCTCTAGGCTGATGTACTATTAAACAGGGCATTGATAGTATAAACAGACTATCACGTATTAGATGTCTTCTGTCTTTAAGGGCAGGGATAGATCTCGTCCATCGAAGTGTAGAGACACTTGGACTGTACGTGGACGTGTATTAGAGAATGCGTATGTTAGACTGACCCACTCACACGGATAAGTGTCACACCATGTGACGGTTGTGTAATTATCCTTTTGACCGGAGTCTTCATGGCATCACGGTGTGGATTGTCATGCTTTGACACTATTGAGGTTTCCCCTAGCCATGGGGCGATCATACGGTAGTGATTGGGTATGATATTGAAGCATGCGGAGTATACATGATTGGTCGTCTGGGAATCACGTATCCTATGATTGGGATCGTGACGGACTGTTTCTAGGCTATGCAATCCTTACCGGCAGTGTACCGGGTCAAATTGTAGTGCTAGTGTGGTGAGTCAGGTGTCGTATCCTCAGGGAACGAATTGTAATTCAGAGTGTGGTTAAACACCAATAAGCTGTTATTAACTCAATCTAAGTCGCAGTTTTTTTTACCAAGTAAATAATCTCTAAACTACTAAAACAGTAAATAAATGCATAATACTAATATAGATATATATAGATACATAAATATATATATAAATATATAGAAATACATACATACATACATATATATATATATATATATATATATATATATATATATATATATATATATATATATATATATATATATATATATATAGGTACCAATAAAATAAATACTAATATAGATACTAGAAATATTATTAGAAACTAGCCAAGAATATGTTATTGAATTACAATCTCTTTTTAGTTCAATGGATGTGCTCGATCTTCCTTTTTACGTCTAATTGATTACGTGAAACGGTATACTCCTAAGCTCAACAATTCCTCCTCACACGAGCGTATGAAATTGTCATATGTCTAATCCTCTGTCCAATGTCATCTTAATCATGGGTCACTCCCGTTTTGTCATACGGCCAGTATTTTAAGATCTGTCGATTAAACAGGTGATTTGAACGTAATAATCTCTTGAGTACAAATATTCTGCCCCGGGATAGGAAATAGGATTTCGTTTGTCAGACGGCCATTTTTACCCTCCGGTCTTTCTATCCACGATCTCATAACCTAACATCTCTTGTCAGTTCATCATTAGATTACGACTCCGTTTATATTGGTTAATTACGTCAATACAAACTTTCCATTAAGTTCAAATAGAAAGAGATTCATCATAATCGATTTTAATCAGATTTTAATATAGTCATCATCCATTTCCTTAAAAAGATAAAACTAATTCAGTTTCATATCTTGGCTAGATATTAAGTTAGCCTAATATCATTATAACTATTATATAAATACTAATAATAACAAACAAACATAAATACATTAGAAAGTTACCAGATTACAATTGAAGCATCAGAGCCGTATTTTCCAGAAATAGCAACTCTTCTAACAACAACGAGCATTGATAAGTCATCTAAGTATTACAACGATACTTATACTACATTATTATTTCGGCAGAGTGCCTTTTACTATATTTACGTAACTATAAACTAAATATATATATATATATATATATATATATATATATATATATATATATATATATATATAAGAGATATATATATTGGTACACCTCCAAACATCTGCAATGATGGAGTATTTATAGGCGAGGCGACACCGGCGCGTGCGGCCCCTTCCCGGCGCGTGCCGGTGCTACAGTGCATATTCCTTTGTGTCAGACCCATGTGCTTGAAATGATGAAAATTCTGGCACGTGCCGGTCACCTTTGGTGCATGCGTACCGAACTGTAAAAAACATTTGTCGTTAATTGTTTTATTCTTTCACTTCTGATTCGTTGATTTTTCTCGTATTTACCCTGTATCAGTAAAAAACAATTCCCACGGTAAATCTGACAACAAAAGCTATAATTTATACTAATTTTATAACGATAATATCTATTTATAACTAATTAGATTTTTATAAGTTTTAGGTTATATTTTTATGAAATTATGCGATAATATTATAAATACGTAATAAAAAGTCATATAATATAGTTATATTTTTATCATATATCAACAACTCCCCACTTAGCTTTTGATCGTCCTCGAGAAAAAATAAGCGATGATAATATATAAAAATTCATAATGCAAACAATATAGTTTTTCTAGACTAAATTTCTAATTTAGTAACTTATGCTGTCAATATTATAATTATATTAATTTTATCTATCTAAGATTATTAAGAAGGCAAAAAGTGTGTATAACTTAATAAATTAGTTATAAAATATTATCTAAATGAAATTCTACATGAATTACTTAATAATAAAAATAAAATATTTATCATTATATTATAATCACCACTATACGAATTATCGGAATCAAGGACTAGGTCAAGTAGTTGGCAAATTGGCTTATAACGTTTAGGCTCAGGGTATTTGGCTAATCGAAAGGATAACAAAGGAAAATCAAAAGAGATAGAAGCAAGTCGTACGTACTTACACCTTCAATTTTTTGATCAAAAATTATCTCGATTAGTAATATCCTGATTAAATTCTAACAAACTAAAAAAAAATGGTTTTGGAACCATTATCTATCTTTCTTTCTTTCTTTCGTTTTTCTTTTTTTCTTTTTTTTTTTTTCACAATCAAACATAAAGCCAAAAAATAACATGATTTTATGAAATGCCCATCCAAATAATAATACCAATCTCAACTCTTGTCATTTGTATTGTATCGACTCTTTTATTTCGATGTCGTCACCGCTATCCATAAGTATATACTAAACTTGCGGGATTTCAATGAAATGTAGACCAAATTAAGTTAAGGGTCGGTTTTATCTAGTTAATCATAATGGCTGATTTCGAGTGAGGTCTTGATCACTCTACAAGGCTGAGGTGGGGACAAAAATTGGAAATTACGTTCGGTAGGCTATTTGGCTCTAGTTAGTCAAATGTATGCCAAAAATCGTCATCCCTAATCCGATTCCAATTTCATACTTGTCTTGAAAAGAAAATCATTCTAAAATTTCATTATAATTATAAGTAACTTTTGTATAATTTCATAAAAAAAAATATTTCATAATATTTATCTAGATATACATACTTCAAATCTTGTTAAAATCTAAAATAGATATAAATAATATAGAAATAATATATCAAGATTACTTTACTCAATTAATAATTTATTCTATCAAAATATATCATTTTTATTATAATATTTATATATTATTCCATTTATTTCCTTAAGAATAATTAAACTAAGTGTATAAGTATTTGATAGATTAATTTATTTTATTTATTAACCAATCTCTACTCCCCACTTACGAATTGACATCGTCTCGGTGTGTAATGAGTAGTAAAAAGTTGGTTTAGCAAATAAAATAAATTTTATAGCGGTTGAATTATTTTATGTGGCAAACAGACGAGCGTTTATATAATATAGCATAAAAGAAAAACCTAATAAATTAAAAACATAGAAATATATTACAATAGTAAAACTAGGAAAATGAAAAAAAATACAAGTTACTACTAAAACAAAAACTAATTTATTACTAAATTAAACTAAGTTATTATTAAAATAATTTATTCTAAACTAATTTATTCTACCATTATTACCTTCTTTATTATTATTCCTTCCTTACTACCAACATAACTATCTAATTCTCTCCACTTGACGATCCTCCCGGAATATCGACTGGTAACAGCCCAACCTGAGGAAGGCGAGCTGGAAAGTATTCATCTGTCGCTCTTTCTGGTACCCTAGCCAAACGAACACATATTTTGGAAATCAGCTATGCAAACGGCATAGGCTGACGGATCGGTCTTCTTCCAAACGCAAAACTAACAGCTGCTTTCTAAATCAATACTCCCCAATCTATAACAACTCCACTCGTGATAGCATATAATAGTAACATTTCATCATCACTGATTTCCGAGAAATCATCAGTTGGATAAACTCGTGAATTGATGAATCGTTTCCATGTTCTTAAATGGGGAAGTAAAGGGGCTGTGGAGACATCTCTATCCCTATTATAATGCTGGAATAAAACTTGATAAGATTCCGAACATTTGTTAATAACTCCTTCAGCAGTATCAAGTCTCCATTGATACTCAAAATGACTAGATGGTGATGTTTGGACTGGTGGTATATGAAAAACTTGATTTATTATGGTAGAAGTAAAAGGAACAACAACACCTCAAATGGTAACAGACTGTAACAATGCTACAGTATTAGCTTCCGAAAGTATAGAGTAAAACTCTCTTACCAACGTAACATTAATTCTACCTCTGGGCATACGACAAAAATACTCCCACCCATCTGCTTCCATCCTTATGAATGCCCAATTATCCACATTTCGAAAATTTAGACCTTTTTCAATCAGCACCGGTGACTGGTTGAAATTGCTTATGAAAGGGTTGTGAACCGATGCATACATGGAATTGTAAGGAACGGGGTGGAAAAACGGATAATGTGGATTTGGAAGTACGGAATTTGGGGTATGTGGAGGAGAATAATCATTAATCGATTTAATGATCGGACATTTTATACGCTTTTGGTAAGAAAACAAGAAGCTAAAAGAAGTTGGTGAGCATTTCAGGAATGCTAGATCTGTTTCCATTTATAGAAATAACAGAACCAAAGAGGAAACATCCTGAGGGATGTCGGTAGCACACCATACCGGCACGTGCCGGGTAGGTTCCGGCGCGTGCCGGTCCTACTGTTCACGATCAGAGATTTTTTTAAATTAGAGAGTTACAGCATCTTTTTTCAGTGTAAAAATGGATATTTTTTCTAAAAACGTGGGGAAAAAATTCTAATAAAACAGAAGACTACGTAAAAGTCGTAAAATAACAAAGTGCACTAACCGCAGAGTGCATCAACAGTCTAAAAACAAAAATAATTGTAAAAAGTACAACATCAAACCATCGTAGATAGTCATACACCATAACACATGAAAATTTTATCTAAATCACTCATCTTCATCGTAATCCACATCTACGTCATAAGACGAGTCAAACTGAGCTGAAAACGATCCAAACAGCCTAGAAGTAAATTCAGCCCCTAGAGACTGAGTCGTACGCAAACCTTAGCTGGACAATTGCGGATCTGCTGACGTGGATGCTTGAAATGTCGTCTGAGCTTGCATAGTTGCCATTGTTACTGAACCTTCCAATCCAATCGAGCTTAGACCTGCTGTCACATCTGCCACTGAAGTCACTCCTCCCCTGCCCATGGATGTCTCTGCTGAGTATGTAAACATACCATCCTGTCCTAAAGATGACGGAGTATAGTCCTGGAATATAACTGGTGGTGGAATAGGTGGAATCCAATCTGGCATAGTATAGGGGTCAGGCTGACTCTGAGGATACCTAGCAGAAATCTCTGCATATCTGGGATCTATATCACCTATGAAAGCTCTGTGGCCTCTTTGGCCAATCCTAAGATCTTCAGCCCACTGTCTATTCTTTTCACATGCTAAAGCTATAGTAGCATCAGTTCTAGCCTGAGCCTAAACCATATGCTGAAACATAGCCTCAATCTGGCTATTCTGGCTCTGAAGTAGCTGTGGCTGCCTAGGAGTTCGAGGTGTTGGAGTATAAATAGGAGGTGGAGGTGGTGGTTGTTGTTGCTGCTGGCGATTTTGGTTGTTATAATTTATCCTACCAGCAGGTGAGGCAGTTATTTTTTGACCAATAGGGTGGAACATAAGGAGACATAATCCTATCAGAAGGTAAAACTGGGACCTCAAAAGTAGTACACAAGGCTGAAATAAGATTAGGGAACAGCAGACGTCCCCCTCGAATTCGACTTTTAGCAAAATCACACGCCTTGGAAAAGATAAGTTTCCCCAGATTTATTGGAACATCATTCACCATAGCCCAGGCAATAATAACGTCATCTCTACCATAAGCGCAAACATGAGTGGAAGGAGTTACATTATGGCCTAAGAATTGTTTAATTGCCCTTATGTCCCTAATACATCTTCCATATGCAAATATATTATCTTTCCAAACAGCTGTAGGGTCAAAAGCTTGCTGGGCCTCATATGCCTTAGCCTGAAGAGTAGCAGGATGGTCTAAGCCCCAGACAGTATGATAATCATCCTCATCAGGTATATCAGGCAATCCATAAAATGCATTTATCATAACTGGATAGAAAGTAACATTAACACTCCTAAGAGGGATATAAGACAATTCTTCAACAGTAGCTGATCATAAGTTGATAGAACAGAGTAAAACTCAGCTACCATAGTGGCATTAATGTTATCAATTCTTTCCATGGCTATCTCCATCCACTCTCTATCAACAAAAATATCCTTTACCTCCTTTCCTAATGAATCAAAGTCTATACCCCTTTCTAACCAAATTCTGCATTTACTGAAATACTCATTGTATGCATGCTTAGCCTCAGGACTAGAAATGTTCTCAAAAGAAACGGCTTTTTCTAAATCAGTCAATGGCCTTGATTCTATAACCGGTACTACATCAGGGATATCTGGCTTTCTTTTCTTAGGGTTTCTCCTAGAGGAAGAGGCCATCTACGATATTGGTATAAAAACAACAAAAACAAATAAAAACAAACAAAACAAACCAAAGATTACTTAGACCAAAATAAAAATTTAAAAATCTACAATTTAAATAAAAATGGAAAAAATTGATATATATATATATATATATATATATATATATATATATATATATATATATATATATATATATATATATATATATTGTTACCGTATAATGCTAAAAAGACAATCTAGGTGCCGGAATGAGGTGAAAAGAGAAGCTTTTCTTGCCAAACTTCAACCTTTTGGCATTGTGAATGTTTTTGGGTAGTGTGGTTGAAGAGAGGATGATGAATTATGGATTTTGTGATATAAAAGTGGTAAAAAGTGATATATTTTTGGAAGAAGGGGGGGGGGGGGGGTCGGGCGAAATGTTGCAGAAAAAATGAGGAAATGGAAGAGAAGAAGAAAATGCGGCTGTTTGTTGATATTAGGGTTGACACACCGGCGCGTGCCGGTCACTTTTTTTTTTTTTTTTTTTTTTCAAAAAAATTGTGTTTTTATGTGTAATAAGCCAAGATTATATCATATGAACATATTTTAATTTTTATCAAATTATTTATATGATATAAGACAAGTTTATTACGATTTTATAAATTTTTTTATAAACTGTATGAAATTCTAATATAATACTGAAAATACATATTTTTTATATAATAATCCTACTTTAAATCATATATGATAATAATAGGGTCATTATAAATTTTTAAAATTTTTTTATAAACTTAAAAATATTTTTCTTTTTAATTTTTGAAAATAACTTAAAATTTAAACATACAATACTTAAATTAATTCTAATTCTTTCATCCTCAAGTCCTCAAGATTTCTATCATATCGATCTATTAACCTCATTCCTAGAAATGATGCGTTTGAATTTTCTCTTTGTTCTCCCTCGTGATTTTCGGATAACCACCTAATCGTTCACTTCTTAATAACATTCGAACATTCATCCTGGGATTTGGTTGTACTTCCTCCACATCGTCCATTATGTTCACTTTTTCCACAAATTCTACATCTCATTAGAAACTTTGCTCTTCTCTTTATTGCACTCCTTGATTTACCATTACAAAGTTCTCTTTCTCTGGCTTCGATCAGCAGTTCCTTGTTTAATTTAGAAACTAAGGCTTCTATTATAAACGCGACATTTTTATCCAGACCTAACTTTAAAAGTAAATAAAAACTTCTATTCTATCTAAGAAAGGCATCCAGTTCTTTTACGTCTATCCGGTAAAAGACTAAACTTCTTTAAAATGCATAATAAAGTAAATTAGAAAGATAGTACCCGTAATCGGCTGAGTTTAGAATTTCTGCTTCCTTAATTCGTTGGAGGGTCGATAAGCAACATACTTCTTCTGCTTGAGGTACCCCTTCAACTTCCACGAATAACTTTACCATGTGGCCATTAGCTATAAAAGTTGTTTTTCCATCAGTTAGTTCAACAGCTCCAGACTTATAGACTTTAGTTACGTCATATGGACCTGTCCGTCTAGATTTAAGCTTTCCTGGAAACATCTTCAAACGTGAATTGTATAAAAGTACTCGATCACCTACATGGAACTCACGACTATAGATTTTCTTATCATGGAAATTTTTCGTGCGTTCTTTGTAGATTCGAGCATTTTCATAAGAATCGAGTCGAAACTCTTCCAGTTCTGTTAACTGGAGTAATCTATGATCACCAACAGCTTTAGGATCAAAATTTAGGAATTTAATAGCCCATAAAGCTCGGTGTTCTAATTCAATAGGGAGATGACAAGATTTACCAAAAACTAATTATAAGGAGAACAACCAATTGGTGTCTTAAAGGCTGTTCTGTATGCCCATAATGCATCATCTAGTCTTTACGCCTTGATTTCTACGATTTGAATCCACTTTGTTTTCTCCACGATCCTTTTAATTTCTCTATTAGACACCTCTACACATCCCACTAGTTTGCGGATGATAGGGTGTTCTAGTTTATGAGTTACACCATATTTCTCAATTATTTTAGTAAATGGTCGGTTGCAAAAATGTGAACCTCTATCACTAATGATAGCCCTCGGAATTCCATATCTTGTGAATATATTCTTTTTAAGGGATCTTAGCACAAACTTGGTATCATTAGTGGGAAGAGCTTCAGCTTCTACCCATTTCGAGACATAATCAACCATTACCAGAATAAATCTTTTTCCAAACGATATAGGGAAAGGTCCCATGAAATCTATACCACATACATCAAATAATTCACATTCTAAAATCGGTTGCATAGGCATTTCATGTTTTTTCGATATATTCCCCCACTTTTGACAAGATTTACAAGATTTTGCATATTTATACGCATCTTTATATAGTGTAGGCCAATAAAAACCACATTGTAAAACTTTAAAAGCAGTTTTCCATCCTCCATGATGACCTCCTGCCTCACGATCATGACAAAACGATAAAACACTTAAAACCTCATTATCAGGGATACATTTTCTGATTATTCCATCCGAGCATCTTCGGAAAAGATCTGGTTTCTCCCAATAATAAAACTTTAAGTCGTAAAAGAATTTCTTTTTCTGTTGCCAAGTCCAGTGAGACGGAATGTAATTATAGGTAAGATAGTTAACAATATTCCCAAACCATGGTGAATTTTCTTTTGATGGTATTCTATCTTTTAATAATTGCATGGTTGAGGGAGTATCGATCCTAAAAGTTGTTCATCCGGAAATGAATCTAAGTATTTCATTTCCTTTTCCTTCATCATTTTCCATTCTACTTAGATGATCTCACACTACATTTTCACTTCCCTTTTTATCCTTGATTTCAATATCAAATTCTTGAAGTAATGAATCCACCTAAGAAGACGTGGTTTAGCATCTTTCTTACTTATATGATACTTGAGTGAATGGTCTGCATAAACTATAACACGAGAGCCAACAATATAAGATCGAAACTTATCTAAGGCAAAAGATTACAATATGATTCTTTCTCTGTAGTTGCATAATTGAGTTGAGTGCATTTAGAGTGTGAGATGCATAGGAGATTGCCTTGAGTACTTTGTTATAAGCGTTGACCTAAGACAGCTCCTACAGCTAAATCATTTGCATCACACATAATTTCAAATGGTAAATCCCAGTCTAGTGCTACCAGTACTGGTGCAGTATTCAACTTTGCTTTTAGGGTCTGAAATGCTTTCATACATTTATTATCAAAGTTAAATGGTATCTCTTTTTCAAGCAAATGGCTTAGAGGCTTTGCTATTTTTGAAAAATCTGCAATAAATCTCCTATAAAATCCAGCATGTCCAAGACATCCTCTCAAAGTTTTTAAATTCACTGGTGGAGGTAACTTTTCAATTACTTCGACTTTAGCTTTATCTACTTCAATACCTACTTCAGAGATTCTATGACCTAGAACAATTCCTTCTGATACCATTAAATGACATTTTTCCCAGTTCAATACTAAGTTGGTATCTTCACAGCGTTGCAATACTCGTTCTAAGTGCGATAAGCATTCATCGAAGGAATCTCCATAAACACTAAAGTCATCCATAAAGATTTCTAAGAATTTCTCGACCATGTCAGAAAATATTGCCATCATACATCGCTGAAATGTAGCTGGTGTATTACATAATCCAAATGGCATTTGTTTATAAGCAAAAGTTCCATAAGGACAAGTGAAAGTATTTTTTTCTCTATCTCCTGCTGCAATGAATATCTGTAAGTAGCCTGAATAGCCATCTAAGAAACAGTAATATTTATGTCCACTTAATCGTTCCAACATCACATGCGATGAATGGAAGTGGATGATGATCTTTCTTAGTATGATCATTCAGTTTTCTAAAATCAATACACATTCGATATCCTGTAATTTCCCTTGTCGGAATCCATTCATTTTTATCATTTTCTATTACCGTGAAACCTCCTTTCTTTGGAACTACTTGAGTCGGGCTTACCCATTCACTATCTGATATGGGAAAGATTATCCCCATTTCTAATAGTTTAATGACCTCTTTCTTAACAATGGTTTGCAAATTTGGGTTGAGGCGGCGTTGTGGCTGAATACAAGGTTTAGCTCCTTCATTCAGAATGATCTTATGAACACAAATCTCAGGGCTTGTTCCTCGAATATCTGCCACAGTCCATCCAAATGCCTTCTTATGTTGTCTTAACATTCTAAGTAATTGATCTTCCTGTTCATTAGTTAAGGTTGATGAAATAATAATCGGTAGTAAATTATTAGTTTCAAGAAAAGCATATTTCAGATTTGAAGGAAGTGGTTTCAACTCCAGATTCCTTGGTGGATCTTCTACTGAAGGTTTTAAAACTGGTCCTTCTAGTAATATTGATGCCATGGGTGTTTAAAAAATATTCCTTTATTTATATAAAGGATTATTTCTCTAATTTCGGCATCATTTTCATCTTCTTTATAGATGGATAATGCCAAACATTCTTCTAATTTATCTTTATAATCTTGCAATTGGTCAGTACAGAATGTAGATATCTCATCTATAAAAGAACATGATTCTGGTGATTTGTAAGGATGGTTCATAGCTTTGAAGATATTGAAAGAAACTTCATCTTCATTAACTCTTAGTATCATTTCACCCTTTTGAAAATCGATTAACGTTCTTCATGTAGCTAGAAATGGACGACCTAGAATAATTGGCGCTGAATATCCTTCTTCCATTTCCAATATTACAAAATCCACTGGGAAGTAAAATTTGTCTATTTTAACCAACACATCCTCGATAACTCCCTTAGGATGTTTAATCGATCTATCTGCCATCTGAAGGGTCATTTCAGTATTTGTAAGCTCTCCTATGCCTAGTTTCCTATAATCCTCATAAGACATGAGATTTATACTTGCTCTGAGATCACATAGTACTTTTTTAAACAGAAATCCTCCAATCTCACATTAAATGGTAAAACTACCAGGATCTTTAAGTTTAGGTGGTAACTTATGTTGAAGTATTGCAGAGCATTCTTCATTAAGGAATATATTCTCATATTCTTCTAATCTTTTTTTGTTTGATAAGATATCCTTAAGAAACTTTCCATAGGTAGGCATGTTGATCAGGGCTTCGATAACAGGGATATTGACATGAATATGACGAAAAGTATCAAGGAAACGAGCATAATTCTTATCAGTTTTTATCTTTTTAATTTGATCTTTTGGTGGGTAAGGTAAAGATTCTAAATCTATAACCTTTGGTTCTGAAGTTATATTCTCTTTTCTTTTTTCCTTGAATCTTTGAGTATTACTTGGTCGCCATGTTTCATTATCTTGAGATTTTTTCTTTAAAGCATCCCCTGTGTTATTTTTTTCAGTTACTTGCAAATCTTCATTCCTCTCTTCCTTCTTTTCAGTATTGTTTTCTCTAACGTGTTCCTTAAATAAGGTTCTCAGGTCACTGTCCATTGGATCTTTCAGAAGTCTAGGAACTTTGACCCATTCCTCATCCTCACTTTCAGGTTCAACAACTCTGTCTCGTCTTAAGAAATTTTCAATAATTTCTTCTTCTTCATCAGTGAATTCAAGTTCATCTGAGGTTTCTATATTCTTCTCATACTTACTATCTAAATCATTCTCTACTTCATTATCTCCTGAGTTTTCTGCTCCAGTACTTCCACAAAGTTTCTTACTTCTGGTAATAACAGCATTTACCTCTCTCGGGTTTCTTTCAGTATTACTTGGTAATCCTCCTGGAGGTCTACTGTTTTTACGTTCTCCTTCCCTACTCAAATGATCTTCCATATTCCTTATTGACGCTTCTATAGTTCTCATTCTGGTATCATGTCCACTCATGGATGTTTTTAACGTACTCATACCCTTAGTGACTGTACCTATAGAAGTTATCATAGTTTCCATATTTTGAGCTTGAGTAGATACTACACCCATCATATTTTCCATTAATTTCTCCCATTTATCAACTCCTTCAGGTTGAGTTGAACTTTGGGTGACTGGTGTTATTCTTTATTTTAGACATCGTACATTGTAACCTTTTGACCCTTCGTTGTTGTAAGTTACCTTTCTATCTTTAGTATGTTTGGAGTTTCTATTCTTAGTAGCATTTATGATGTTTTTCCGAGGCTTTTTAGCTTCCATTTGCTAAACTCGATACGACAAAGTAGAGGCTTAATTATAATATTGAATTAATTTAATACTATATATGGCGAACATTTATTTTCTGGACAAGGACTCGGTATCCGGGAACGGGGCGTTACATGTAAGATTGAAACGGCATAGTATGGATCATCGAATATGTGCCAATGGGCACGAAAATTGAATCCGCCAAAATCTGCAATGAATCTTATACAGAACATAACAAGATACTCGGGGTGACACTAACCGGTATAATAAATATGTCGGCAATAAAAGATAAATGAAATAACTCTTAAATAAATTAAGCCGACAAAATCATTATATTAATAATAGCCAATCCATACTAAGCAAAACCAGAGTCGGAAATAAGAAAAATAAATAAACAGAAAAGGAAAACAATGAAAAAAAAAAACTAGTCATCGGAATCATAAAAGTAATATTCCTCCTCGGGATCAGCCGGACGCTCAAAACCAAGAAGAGGTGCAGAACTGGAAATGACAGCGGCGGAGGAATAAGCGGCTCGATGTGGGGCAGCTTTGGGTGGAATGGCGTATGGTGGAATGCCGAGATACTGCATCATATAATCCATTTGCTGTGCCGGGCAGCAATCTCTCGGGCATTATACTCATTGATCTCTCTCTGAGATATAGCTCCACCAAGTATAGGAGTACCCTCGCACCTCTCCACCTGATGTACTAGTCGGTAGTCTCGGGTGACCGAGATCGAGCTTAGAATGGGTTTGGGCTCCTCCCAAACAACAACAACCAAAACAGGACGCCAACCTCTACAGAAAAATCGTCAATCATGTGGTCGTACGGCAGCAGCTCTAGCTCAAAGTCTGTGGCAATAGACCGAATACGGTTATGCATAAGCAAACCGACATTCACCAGTTACTCCTGCTCTAGGTAGAACATCAAATCAGCTCTCTTCGGCGTAACATAAGCATGATGATCAGTTGGAAAAAGATGTGAGTAGACAAAATGATAAACCATTTTCCTATTCTATGACAGGTTATTCTCCAGAAAGATGGCCAGGGTCTTGAAAGAGGTTCTTTGCTAAACTACCCTAAAACAGTAAGCAATCATCTCCATCCGCTCCATGTCATGGATGTCAGCAGATGATCTATACTCACCTGGACCCATAGGTGCATTACGAACGCCCAAATATCCATTGATGCACTCAATGACGTATTCAACTCATGTTGGTCCCTTGTAAAGGCATTGGAAAAGTTTAGAGGGGGATGAATAAACTTGTCACTTGAAAACTTTTTCCCTTAAGTAAACTGGAACTGAAAAAGTTACGAAGTTAAGGGAACTGAGAGGAAGTCTACTGACTTTCTCTACAACTGAGTTAAATGCAACGGAATATATGAATTAAAGCCTTTTAATGTTCATAGTATTGATTGTCATGTTTCTTTGAAACATGTTGTTAGTAATACCATCCGCAACGGAAGCGATTTAAGGATCCAGATCTACAAATTACACGTAATAAAATAACTAGATCTACATCTACAAGGGGGTTGTAGATCATACCTCTTGGATCTCAAAATCCAAGTTGAAGAACCGCAATGAGAAGAACGTAAGAAAGTATGAAGAGCACCACGATCTTCCGCACGTGAGATCCAAGCAACTCCCGGTGGAAGGAAATTCTCGACTCGAATCCTTCCGATATGCTACCCGGAAAAATCTCCAAGTTTTTCCCTTTTATTTCCCCTTGGCCGAAATTTCACCTTCTTCTCTCTAAGAGATGAAGTCGAATTTTATGTGTGTATTTAGGCTTGGGAGAACTTTCTTTATATAGCAGAGTAAACCTTGTCCTCCAAGGATTTTATTTTGCAAATAAAATAAATCCAATAAATAAAAGATAATCCCAAAATATTATAGAACAAATCTACAATAATATTTATCTTTATTTCTTACCACAAATATTTATCCAATAAATATTTTGTGCACATGTCTTATTAATACACAAGAAAACTAATTTCTTGCTTATTAAAATACCTTTGGCCAAAAATTACATCTCTTGTGACCTAGTCACAATAATATTTCGGCCATAACACATTTTTGGGCCAAGATTATGAAAAATGCCTTTTTCACATATTTAATTATTTAGCCCAACTAATTTAATAGTCCACTAAACAATCAATTCACATATCGTTTTAATAAAGTCCAACAAGAACTAAATTAATATTATTAGGATTCGACGTCCGAGAATAGCTATGATATATATTGGAGGCACGTCGGGGACCATGGTCTAATAATCAGCGGCTCCGATAAATCAAATAAATAATTATCTTTCGAACAGAATAATTATATTCGATAAATTAATCATAGGAATATGCCACCATAATCCCGTGACTGCACTCCTCCGATTATAAGATTGTATTTATCTCCTCACGAGAATGATAATAAGCGTCCATTGATATAATCATTACATATGGATTATTCCTCCATAGATCGCTCATTCTAAATCGGGAAGTTACCGTTAACCCTTTTCGAAACCTCTTATCCTTATTTACCATTAACCCCTAGTGATCAATTAATTCATAAAACTCACCGGTAGCTAATCGATGTAATATGAACTCGTACGATCGATCAGTTTCTAGGATTAACAAATAAGGGAACTGTCTAACTACTTCCATAAATGGAAGGAATGGATTCCGTATCTGTGATAACACAAACTACTCACTCAATCCAGTATAATGCCAAGATGGGGTAATTCAGATCACATACTCAGTGTAATCCTTAACCGTCAAGTCAAACCTCATACTGATTCAAGCAGTTGACTGTGATCACCTCAGGATTAAGATATATCCATAAATATGATATTCGATTGATTCGATAAGACTTCTCGATTATGGAATTCTATCGTGAACTCTAATCAAATCGGTCCAGCCCTATATGATATATCTATCACATATAAATGCCCCACTAGGTTCTCTTAACCGAAAGTCCGGATAAGACAATCACACTTATTGTGTTCTGGGCGCATAAATAGCACGTTAAAGGAAAGACCCGATACTCTCGATTAACTTCACTACGGGCTAATTGTATTTTAAGTACATCTTCACTAACTCAATCCTCCCGTGTATATCCCATACACTGAGTTAAGTGATTACATAAACGATATACTTTAGGGTTTTCTATAGTGTAAATACTATTGTCACATCGGTGAATATGAGAAATAATAAATATGAATAATAATGTCAATTCATTTATTAAATAAAACAATTACAAAATTTTCTTTCGGGCATCACACGTAACAATCTCCCACTTGCATGAAAGCATGTGATTAATTGTTTTAGAGCACACCCTATTATTTAAACTACAACAAACTACATCTCCCACTTGCTCTAAAGCAATGGAGACCCATCCCGTATTCTAGTACCCATTAAGCATATCATAACCATTGTAGATGAAAAAGTACACTCCGAGTGTGCCGTCGTAGGATAGGTCAGTGACTCGGGGAGTACCTACATCTAAATATCATGGGTCTTAATGATTAGTCAGGTTGTCGGCTCGAGACGATCCATAGAATCGAAACGTTACCGGTCCATCTAATCATGTGGTACTTTTCCAATATGCTTTTGACCTCTAGTGATTTCGAAAATCCTTATAAGCTACCCCTTCAACATTTGCACAATGATGTGGTATCGGCTTCCAAATCTAGAATCACTCTCAGATATGAAAATGAAATCCTTATGCTATATCGCCTCTCTAGCTACTACAAAAGCCACTAATCACCCAACTAGTTAAAGTCGAGTTGGCATTGCCGGATTCCTCCAGGCAATAGCTTTAACACAAGAGTAAACACTGAGCCCGAGATCGACTTAACGATCATCCTCAATCTGACTTAAAGTCAAAATCAGTGTATCACACATATCCAAGTTCACACATGAATATGTCCGCATATTATTCCTCGTTCTGTCAAAATACTAAAGGACATACTATACTTGCTTTGTTAACCGCCGAATCTAAGATTCAATCAAAGTTGACGTTCAATAACCTGACCATCTCTTACTAGAAAGAGAATCTATCCCATTTCTCTTGATCCGAAGATTTCGAGAGTCATTCCTGAGGCATAGGGTACAACTTCCTCGTTGAATGTTGCATACACAGATGCATCATCTTAACCAATAAGATGGATAGGAAACCAGTGACTGATTCTAATGAATTCGACCGAGTCAAACTCTTTAGGATGTTGTCCAAATCTCACATTGCGAAGAATTGTGGCATTGTCGGTCGACTTGGATAACACACCCATGTTGATTCTAAGCGGTGCAGTGTTATCCTTCACAAACATTAATATACGTATATATTCACTACTGTACTGAAATTGATATCCAGTCTACAAAAGACTTGTCAATATTCTGGTCAAATCCACATATTGTAGAAATACATGACTTTCAGTGACTGAGAGGTTTGCTTTTTATCCACAAAGGACATAAGACTTGACAGTCATCCTGTCATAAGCTCATAAGGCAATACCCTTCTGTTTCGAATGAATCCAGACTCCGTTTGTTTGGCAAAAAAATCTCAGGGAATCACCCCTATTTATTTTGAACAAAATCATGCAATACTAAGTGGTAAGAGAGTCCAAGGTATGATTAACTCTCTACTTCTTAGGGAATTACCCCTAGACCACTCAAGCTTTGCTCTGAAAGATAAACTTTCCTATTCATTCTACTCTTTTCCGTGTATATCCAATTACTCCCACTGGGCCTGAGACGCTCAGGAGGTTCTACAAGAGTATGAACAGAGCTGGTGTACCAAACTCCATTCATAGGGTTATGGCTTGTAAACCAACCTCAATGATCAGAATCCTATACAGCTCACAAAAGAGCCATAGGTCATCAATCGATCCTGTAGACCATTAAGTCCTCAGAACCCGCAATGGGTAATGAAGAAACCATACTCCCACTACATTCTGGGTGGATCGACTTTCTGATCTTGTTCAGTAGTATTTCAGTGTCAGCACCAACAACCAATGTTGGATGTGGTCTGATTTTAATCAGTTAGTAACTACCCTGAGTAAACGTACTTCAAGGTTCAAGGTTTTGTTGTTTATGGACTCTATCAGACAGGATGCAACAGTATAACTGTCCCTTCCCGATTTCAAGAATCTAACCTTTATACACAATAGGTTAAAAGATATATCACGAATGGTCATTGACCGATCGTATACGCGAAATTCCCAGTCTTACCTTCAAGCACCGTGTGCTAAATGCTTATATTTATGGAAGTGGGGTGAACCGAATCCACACCTTATCCGTAAATTCCAAAGCATATTCTAGGTAGACTTCTCGGTCTTACATTTCAATGTAAACCGTTATTTCACTTCCAATATCTTTATTGAGTTAAGCAGTGTATTGTTGCATATCTAAAACTATGTAAGGCAATTTAACGGTTTCTCACTTAGTGAGAACATGTCACAATAAGGCAGGCTGAGCATCAGTCTCGAGGACAATGAATGGCCTATTCTGAGTATAGAATACTCTATCTCTGTAAAAACAGAGAAACCTCAAAATATTTTGGATAAACATACCGGAGTGTTTGAATAGTTATCAGACAAGAAGTCACTACTCAGGAGCTTCTACTAGCTTGTATCTTTCATCAGACCCCGAAGGTCGTCATGAACAAGCTATGTTACTTCTTTATAACCATTATCCTTGCCCGATTGAAAGGAAACTTAGTCATTGAACCTTTGAGACAATATAACCAGACTGGGAGAAAGGAATCACCCTGAGCCAGTCTTCAGGTCTTGTCTTTTAGGGACTATGCACAAACTATGGAATATGAAGAAGAGTTTATCTAAATATAGAAACCAATTGCTTTTAATAGTTCTTAAGATGTGTTTTATATACATATTTCAGCAGTTCTAAGTGGTTTTGACTTTATCAAACAAAAGTCCGAGTCTTGGATTCGTACTACAAATGGTATATTCACTTTCTATACGACAAACAAATTATCGAATAGAAGGTAAATCCATTCGTTCCAACAAATCTTAAACAGAAAATAAATTTTCCGTGATATCCAAGGATTGAATCCGAGATTCATTTCCTTATATCACTCCCACTATTCTGGCTAAAATTAACTGCCCGTTGTTTACTCCTTTAATCGTTAAATGCACTGCTATTTTGTACTTCCAAAGAACTTAGCTCGAGAAAATTGCCAAGGATTCATAGGTTGGTGATCCAAAACCACTGTCCTTATCCTATGATTTTCAGTTAATTAATTTTCGGTGCAGCCTTAAAGTTTTCTCAGTTTAGATGACTAACACTTTTAGACATATTCTCCTATTCTTGAATTTTCGTGAATGGAAACAGTCATGAACCAGCGGTTCGTTTGAGTAGACACTACTCTTGAACCGTGGGATGTCTATTTCGAGTGTTACTGGTCGGGACTTCTCGGATATCAGAAAAAACAACAAATCATGACATTAAAGCTCTCACTAGTTTGTCGGTTCCAAATACCGCCTAACGAGCAATGCTTTATTTTTATGATTTTCCGAATTTTTTTTCGATTTAGAAAATCTTTCGTATATAGTTCCAATGTTTCCAGAAAACAACAAATCATAGAACTCCCACTAGTTTATCGATTCCAAATATCGTCCAACTAGCGACATTTCATGACTTCCCGGTTTTTCAATTAGAACGGTTACGTGTGTAGTCACTTATTATTTTCTAATATTCTAGAAAAACAACAAATCATAAAGCTCCCACTAGTTCATCGATTCCAAATATCGTCCAACTAACGAAACTTCATGATTTTCCGATTTTCCAATTAGAAAATTACTCGTGTAATCACTACACACTCAAAATTCATTAGAAGAATTTCAAAGTCCGAAATCACCTTTGATCAAACTAAGTTTGTCTTCCGTTTGACACGAATGACACTAGTGACATACATATATGTCACTCTGGTTTTTAAAAGGCTTAAGAGAAAATATCTCTTTCGAAAAATAATTGCATTATCGATTAACTAGTTCAACGTCCAAGTTACTTCCACTTTTTAACGAAGTCAACACTAGTCAATTATTAATTTTTAAGCAATTTAGTAAGGGATATAATGTTGTAAATAAAATGACATATATTAATTCAAGTTTAACATTACTATATAAGTTTATTATAGGAATTGTAAACTAAAATTAAGTCTACTATAGCATTCCAAGGTTTTAACCTCGCATCTCTGTGCCGCCGTAGGGTAGGTCAAAGAGATGACGGTTAAATCGAGACAATCTCATCATTGAATAACTTGTGAGAATCGAACATCCCACGAGAATCGAACATCCTTTTATTCATTGACTACCTTCCTTTTTCAGCCTAGATATTATCAAGAATATCCTTTATGAGTGTGACCTACTATATCGGATCTCTTAGGTACGCCCGAGTATGCCGTCGTAGGATAGGTCGGTGACCCGACGAGTACCGGAAATCCTATCCTTTCGGAGACCAAGCCATGAATGTTGATAGGGGTGAACACCATCCGTAGGGGGACGAAATCAAAGCGCCCGAGGCGTCACCCTTCTCTCACTTACTTGTATCTATAAGAAAGGCCGTGGGGTTGGTGCCGCCTCCCAACTCCCACTCAATATTTTGGAAGTGGTGGTGGGTCAACTAACCACGTCTTTTGATGTTAACATATAAGTACATCAAATCAAGGATTCGAATGGTGTCGGTAACGTAGGCAAGCCTACCCGTCCTATTTGTTGGAACATATGTGACAGTCAGACGAAATCGGGTCAAGAGAGCCCCATTGAGATAAGAAGGAATCACCCCTCCGCTCGTCGGTGTAGCTTAGTCTTGCCGGATCCCCGTGCATACATCACACTATAAGGGTTAAGTCGGTCGAGCCCAGCTTTCGTTGACCACCCAACCTATAAAGCGAACCGTTTTTATCCAAGATTTATTGTTCTTTACCATCATTGAATCTCGTAGAGCGATGCGAATCAAAACGTGATCTTGTTTGGGCTTTTAAGGCGGTTCACCGAGAACACACACCGAAAAAACTTAACGATTTCATAACCCGTCCTCGGATCTTTAATTAGTTACTTAATTAATTAATTACCACGTATTAATTAAATTTCAACTAATTACGCAAATTTGTATACATGTCTATTTTAATTACCAAAATTAAAATTCTACATGTACGCATGGAGTGAGTTTATGATGTGATGCATGTCATGGCAATTCTGATTTTATATCTATTTTATGATCAAACAAATAAAAAATAAATTGCGGAAAATTTAAACACCGAGATGGATCGTTGGTACCCTCGTATCTAATCTATCCTAGGAAAGCAATAAATTACATTATCTATGTCTTCGAGTCTTGATCTTCGAATCTTGAACTCGAACCGCCGGATTACGAACCACGAACACCCAAGAGGGAAAAAAAAAAACTCTTTTTTAATTAAATAAACCCAATTTATTATAATTAATCAAAAAAAATTTTATTATTATTATTACATGCGGCTGTAACATTAAATTATTTTCCAAAAATAATTATTTTTTTTTTTTTCAAACGGCAGTATTCTGAATAAAAAAAAAATTTAGGTTAAAAAAGTTAGGTCCAGCCGCAGTCATTAAAAAAACCCCGCATGCAATTTTTATAAACAGGACTTATAGCGACGCTTTTCAGCGTCGCAGAAAGTCCTGTAGCAGTTTTTAATTTTTTTATCCGTTTCTCCTCGTTCGTAACTTGGGTTTCGCCTTGATCTTCAATTTTCCAGCAAGATCTTCATCTTTTCGAGCCCGGATTTTTCAAAATTACAATAAAAGATGCTACTTTTACATGGAATTTTCAAAAATTGACAAAAAAAAAATTCAATTCCTATGCTCACTTGTTACTAAACAAAAGAGCTACAATAGATCTAACGAGTAAACAGTACCAACCCCAATCCATCTCTTCAAACCACAACAATCGCAACATTAAAAAAGATATGTATGTGCATCGGGCCCAATAATAAAAAAAAGTGGGACACAAAAAATCTACATGTTTACCACTCCTAGATCTAATATTTTATACGTATAAATATAGATCACATTGGCGACTGATACCACTGTTAGTAATACCATCCGCAACGGAAGCGAATTAAGGATCTAGATCTATAAATTACACGTAATAAAATAACTAGATCTACATCTACAAGGGGGTTGTAGATCATACCTCTTGGATCTCAAAATCCAAGTTGAAGAACCGCAATGAGAAGAACGTAAGAAAGTATGAAGAGCACCACGATCTTCTGCACGTGTGATCCAAGCAACTCCCAGTGGAAGGAAATTCTCGACTCGAATCCTTCCGATATGCTACCTGGAAAAATCTCCAAGATTTTCCCTTTTTTTTCCCCTTGGCCGAAATTTCACCTTCTTCTCACTAAGAGATGAAGTCGAATTTTATGTGTGTATTTAGGCTTGGGAGAACTCTCTTTATATAGGAGAGTAAACCTTGTCCTCCAAGGATTTTATTTTACAAATAAAATAAATCCAATAAATAAAAGATAATCGCAAAATATTCTAGAACAAATCTAGAATAATATTTATTTTTATTTCTTACCATAAATATTTATCCAATAAATATTTTGTGCACATGTCTTATTAATACACAAGAAAACTAATTTCTTGCTTATTAAAATACCTTTGGCCGAAAATTACATCTCTTGTGACCTAGTCACAATAATATTTCGGCCATAACACATTTTTGGGCCAAGATTATGAAAAATGTCTTTTCAGATGTTTAATTATTTAGCCCAACTAATTTAATAGTCCACTAAACAATTAATTCATATATCGTTTTAATAAAGTCCAACAAGAACTAAATTAATATTATTAGGATTCGACGTCCGAGAATAGCTATGATATATATTGGAGGCACGTCGGGGACCATGGACTAATAATCAGCGGCTCCGATAAATCAAATAAATAATTATCTTACGAACAGAATAATTATATTCGATAAATCAATCACAGGAATATGCCACCATAATCCCATTACTGCACTCCTCCGATTATAAGATTATATTTATCTCCTCACGAGAATGATAATAAGCGTCCATTGATATAATCATTACATATGGATTAATCCTCCATAGACTGTTCATTCTAAATTGGGAAGTTACCGTTAATCCTTTTCAGAACCTCTTATCCTTATTTACCATTAACCCCCTAGTGATCAATTAATTCATACAACTCACCGGGTAGATAATCGATTGTAATATGAACTCGCATGCGATTGATCGGTTTCTAGGATTAACAAATAAGAGAATCGTCTTATCTACTTCCATAAATGGAAGGAATGGATTCCGTATATGTGATAACACAGACTACTCACTCAATCCAGTATAATGCCAAGATGGGGTAATTCAGATCACAGACTCAGTGTAATCCTTAACCGTCAAGTCAAACCTCATAATGATTCAAGCTGTTGACTGTGATCACCTCAGGATTAAGATATATCCATAAATATGATCATCGATTGATTTGATAAGACTTTTCGATTACGGAATTATATCGTGAACTCTAATTAAATCGGTCCAGCCGTATATGATATATCTATCACATATAAATGCCCCACTAGGTTCTCTTAACCGAAAATCCGAATAAGACAATCACACCTATTTTGTTATGGGCGCATTAATAGCACGTTAAAGGAGAGACCCGATACTCTCGATTAACTTCACTACGGGCTAATTGTATTTTAAGTACATCTTCACTAACTCAATCCTTCCGTGTATATCCCATACACTGAGTTAAGAGATTACATAAACGATATACTTTAGGGTTTTCTATAGTGTAAATACTATTGTCACATCGGTGAATATGAGAAATAATAAATATGAATAATAATGTCAATTCATTTATTAAATAAAACAATTACAAAAATGTCTTTCGGGCATCACACCTAACACATGCAATGTAAGAGCTCAGTTTTAGTAGTGTAATCATATAAAATCAGTAGACTATAAAATATTGTAAGTAAATGCGTATTGAAATACATAAAGTTTATAGAGTTTCCAGGTGGTGTAGTTGTGCAATGCTAAATAGTGCCAAAAATCACAAGCACAAATATAAAGTACTGTAAGTAAATGCGTAATGAAATAACATAAAGTTTATAGAGGTTCCAGGTGGTGTAATCATTTCAGTCCTATCTTCTCCTGTGATGTTGTAGGAAATTCACTAAGTTCTTGAGTTAACGTTACAAGACACAGAGTAAATAATGATTGTCCTTAACTATTCCCTAACTTCACAATCTTCGAGTCTTAGTCCATAAAAGGTAGAATTGTTGTATCACTAAGTTTGCTCCACTTGTCCTTGAAGGGTATGATTGCCTCTTCACCATCTCCACCACAAACACAGTCTTCCTGATTGCACTTCACATTTCCTTCACACCACCTTGGTCATTCTGATCGCGTGTAAGTCACTAACGTCGATATCACTAGCGAGAATACTAGGTACATCGCAGTATAGTAAATACGAGTCAAGGTCGATCCCACAGAGACATTGCAACTCATAAGTATAAACAATTCTAACCTAATTAAGTAGCAACATAAAGGCGGCCATTGACCAACAATAACATAAAGGAAAACAAACATGGTATACCTCTCCTCTCCTCACCGATCTACTAACTTGGATTAGTTAATCGTTGTGTTTACTTCCCCACATAATTTCCTTAGATTAATCATGAGCGTTTGATGATTATTATCATGTTTATCAGCTACAGGTGCAATTCCTACTTCTATCTACTCCGACAATGGCAGTAGACAATCTATATGCAAGCTACCTTTCTTAATTTGTCCATAATAGCCCATACGCATAAAGAACTAGAACTGACAATATTGAGCGTTACCTCATACTGCTAACCCGCCTAGACAGTTGTCGACACTGACCAGCACGTTCTTAGGATCAATCAAGACTATGTCCTAATTAACACTTCACTTGCGGTCCTTCATGTTAATTTACGAATTACGAATACTAGATTGGCCAGACCTATTACTCGTTTTAATTATTACTGCCGATCAACATAGCTGTAGTGAATCCCAGTTTAGGTTTTCTATAATATGCCTCGGTAAACCGGTATAGACCGTCGGGTTACCGGGGGTGGCTTTTCCTAATTTCTGGATCTACATTGCTCAATACGATTAAAATAAGTAAATTATGGTTTTGTTAAACATGCAGATTAACTAAAACACATAAATACGAACAGATCTATCGTATTAAAGACAATAAAGGAACATTCAAAGCTTCATACCTTCAACAATGGAGATCTAGCTCGATCTACTCAAGCTAGAGATGATGGAAGAAGGGAGGAAACCAAAAGCAACTCTCCAAAGCTCAAGCTAACTTTATTTCATCAAAATATATAATGTATTTGTAATACTAATGAATCATAAATGAGTTCTATGTAAGCTTTCAGTATATGCGGCTTTATAAAGATACAATAGCCCACTTAAGACTCTCTAAAACTGTAACCAACATAGACAATATGGCAGAATGAATTTCGTGTTGAATAAGTCACCAGTTTACCGGGCCTAACCCTCGGGTTACCAGGCCTTCTATTCTTCCTTTTCTTCAGCAGGCTTCTTCTTGGACTTCAATCACTCAGCCCAATGCATTCCTTCTGGTCCATATCCGTTCTGCAATGCTCCAGTTTCGGTACATTCT
Source organism: Gentiana macrophylla (assembly GCA_026214975.1). Classification (NCBI taxonomy): domain Eukaryota; kingdom Viridiplantae; phylum Streptophyta; class Magnoliopsida; order Gentianales; family Gentianaceae; genus Gentiana; species Gentiana macrophylla. The sequence goes on along the minus strand of CM047816.1, from coordinate 42,059,618 downwards.
ATAAAACATGAAACGAGACAAAACAGTACCAAAACATCGGGAAAGTAGCATGAATGAAGAATCATGATCCTGGAAACACTCACATAGCATTTAACACTTATTCCAAGAAATAACGAGCCTGTCTATCCTCTCTTGAGCAGAATTCGGGGTGAATATAGGTATAATTATTGGTACCATTTAGAGCGTTATCAGTTTCACAGTCTAAACCTTTGATTAAATCAAAGTTGAGACTTGAATCAATAAGAGATTCAACTTGTGTGTGAGCTTCTTCTTCTTGATGTATATGCTCAGTACAATGAACTATGTTTCGTAAAGTAATAATCTTTGAATGTTTCTTGAGTGTGCTAGAATTCGTGAAGTTTTCTTGATCTTGCAATACGAACTTAGCAGGAGTTCTTAACAAATTTATTCCCCCTTATTCTTAATACTTTTACAATGTTTGTTTAATAAAATTTGTCAACTCCGCACTTCTTCTTGAGTGATAAGGGCTTTATTTATTGTGTTTTTCCAACGTTTAAATTTGAATATTCATAGCCGTTGGTGGTACTGCTTAGTACATGTCAGATGTTAGTGTCCTTTCTGACAATGATAGATCTTCAGCCAATCAGATAGCTTGATCTCCAATGTTTTGATTTTCTTTGTTGAACTGATTACCTGACTTGCTCTGGTTGAAACCGAGTTTCTTGATTTTTTAGTTTCTAACTGACTTAGAGCATTAACTCAGTTTCTACTCTTCTTTAAAATTGAGTACCCGTAGTTTATCATCTGATCCTTCATTTGTGAGATCAGAGTACACCATATTCATATCAATTAACTAAGTTTACATTGTACTTATGTAACTTAGACCTTCAATACAAGGTCTGTAAGGTCAGTTCAGGCCATTGCACATTTACCTGATTTCTAAATTTATAGTCTCGAATTTTAGTCTTCATAAACTAAGTTTGAACCCTCAGTTCTTCAGTCTTCAAAACTGAGTTTGGTCCCTCAGTTCTTCATAACTGAGTTTGTCCCCTCAGCCTTGAATCTACAGTTTAGTACATAGTCAATTTAGTTTGTTCCCTCACTGAACCATTCTTGATTTAATTTTAGCTTCAGTCCTAGACTCCACTAGAACCTATCTCTTACAGTGCTTGTCTGATATATCCTACACAATAATCAGACTCTAGTAAGTCCTAGACAATCAATTTTCTAGACAGTTTTTTGTTTTATACTATAACAGCTAGTTATGACACTTCATCAATAGGGTTAAAAATACAAACAGTAAATAGTTGAATCATCAACAAAACTCAATTTTATTTCTAACAATTTCCCATTTTTTATGATGCCAATACCCTCCTTAAAAACAATGCAAAAAGATAAAGATAAAAAATAAATAACAAAAAAGCTGAACTTATTTTCATTTATTTCAATGTTTTGGAATATATATGATATTAAAATACAACATTGAAAAATAAATATTTGAAACTAAGTCCTTTCAATTTTCTCTTCAACTATATTCAAAATTTGTCTGTCAAAGGTTTCAGTTGTTTCTCTCTTTGGCTCATAAACTGGTACAAAATCTAAGTTGTTGATATTTGTCCAGATTTGCAATGAAGTAGTCATGGGTGTATTTCTGAAGAACTTGTTCTTGAATAGAATAGTAAATCTTATCATGTTTTTCTTAAGTTCTTCATCGATTGTGAGTTCTTCAATGACTTGTTTTGCTGATGCTTAGTTCAGCTTCCTTTGCAGTGTCTTCAGCTTCCTTCAAATTTTCATTTTCTTTCCATTTGTTCAGCTTTCTCAGTTAGTGAACAAGGATTTTCTTCATCCATAGGAACTTTTCCAAGGGTTGCTTTCTTGTCTCATCTTCAACTAAAGATGTCTTCTTGAACATTTCATACAACTGAGGATCTAGTGCAAGTATCTTTTGAGTAGGTTGAGAGAACATCACTATAAATTCCATTTCCTCATCAGTAAGATCAACTCTAGCTTTCTTCAGTTCACTCAGTTTCTCATCAATTGCTTCTAGAACTTCTTTCATCTCATCAGCATTGACTTTAAACATATCCTCTGCTTCCTCGTTATTGGCATCATCCTTGGGTAGTAGGTTCAGAATGATTGAGTTCAAGTGCTGTTGGTTAGATGCCAGTATAGTTTGAGCGGCAACAGAGTCTTTAATTGAATTCTCAATCATTAAAACTCTGTTGTGAAAATAATTCACATAGTTCTCAAGTATATCTTGAGTCTGAGCTTTTCTAGCTTCAGATTCAATTGTTGTTTTTCGGATATTAATCTAAGTATCCAGCCAATTGCTCTTGATCTCTTGCACTTCCTCTAAGAGAACTCTTCTTTCTTGTTTGTTTTCATCCAATGTTGTCAAAATCTTTTCAAGTAGTCCAGATTCTCACCTTCAGTTTTTAGAATTTCACTTGTTGTATACCTCATAAGATCAATTTTGTTTGGAATGTCATAAGTTCCCTGAACTGCCTTTTCTTCAGTTTTCTTTTCAAATTGCTCTTTCTTATCAATAGTCTGACTAACATTCCCTTTAGGAGGTACATGATGTGATCCATCCCGGGAACTTGAAGACTCGAATAATATGGCCAAGAGACTATGAAGACCCTTATTTATGCTATTGGCTTGAAGAGCAGAGCTCGTGATTGGACCTGATTTATATTATTTTACATTATTCTGCATGAGTCTATTTAATAAGGGTTTGATGGGCTTCTGAGACCAATAAGGACCATCTGTATTGGCGCAACATTTGCCTAGATTTTTAGGGTTTTTTTACTGGTACTAGTTTTCTTTTCCCATATTGTTTAGAAGATGTCTAGGTTTATATTTTGTAGCCTATATAAATGCATGCTAGCTACAATTTCTTACATAACAATTATGAACAATATTATTATTATTCGAGAGATATCTTCTTGGTTAAGTCTTTTCGGCTCAATTATATCACTTGCGAGTGAGCGTTGTCTTCGTCGTAGAGAACAACCCCTTCTAGAACGAATCAAAGTTTTTGAGCGAAACGTTGTAGTATTCTTGGCCTAGATCATAGACTGGATTTTCTAGGGTTATGTTTTAAGCTCGTCATTGATCCTTTAGGAGGTTCCTGGGCACGTCCGATTGTGTTTCCGACCCAGATTCACATCAATTGACAGTAGAGCTCACCAACTAAGGTATCTGACGATACAGGGTTTCACTCCTTCCATGTGTCGTCTATCGGTTGGTCATCACACTATGTGTTAACTCCAAGGCATTTGTATCGACATCCATATTTGGTGCAACGACTATCGACATCAAGCAGTGTGAGACGACAAGTCCATAAGGACAGAGTCCACACAAGCTAGCAGTGTAGGACAACGAGTCTAGTGTCGATCACCGCAGGTCGGAAGTATCGACATCGAGGACAAGGTCCGCACCAGCTGTCCAGGCCCATTAACAGTGATGGCTTGGGCAAGGGTTAAGGCCCATTAAAGGGTAAAGATGACAATAACATAAGCCGACTTAACCCTAGGGTTTAGGCAAGTATTGTCATTATAAATACCTCATTCCAGGAACTACGTAAGGCTTGATTCCTGGAACCTAACGAGATCGTAAGCAATCTAAGATCTGATCTTAGACTCACCGCACTCTCTCTTAGGCATTAGGGTTCTTGGGTGTTCTTCATTAGATTCATATTAGGGCGGATTATTGAGTGGCGTAATTTGTAATCAAATCAAGATTATCAATATTCTGTTTGTTTCTTTTATTTGTTTGTTTCCATTATAATTCAAAAAAATTATTTCCTGCCACTTCTTTTCTTATTTTCCTTCCTGCGTATTCTAATCCAAAAAAAAAAAAAAAAAAAAAAAAAAAAAAAAAAAAAAAAAAAACAAACAAACGGATTCCCAGCTTGTTATTCTTTGTCTTCCTGCGTATTGTTCATCATTCAAAAAAAAAAAAAAAAATATATATATATATATATATATATATATATATATATATCCAACTTTCAATCGTCCGTTGCAAGTCCGTTGCAATCGGTCTACTGTTATTTGATCCTTTTTTTGCTTTTTGCTTGCTAACTCTCCGTTTCAATGCCATCAAAATAATAGGCTTGACCTAAATTGTTTTAATTTATTTGCTTTATTCTAGTTGCCTGTTCGGCCTCTTACAAAAAAATTAACACCCTGAAAAAAAATAGATTTTTGTCCAGAAGGACAAAACTATCAAAAAGAATCAGGATAGAATAAAGCGTAATTTAATAAGAATAAAAGTGATTATGAAGTAACAAATGTGGAATAGAGTAAATATGAAATAACAATTGTAAAACACAAAGTAACATTAACACGCGTGAAGAATAATTTTAAAGTAATAATTGTGATTTTATGTCATTTACAATCATGAAAATGTTACTTTTGTCCTTCCAAACCCATTTATTAATTTTTTTGTCGCTGCGCCCTTCCCGATAAAAAAACCCTTAGTTAAATATGAGATTTTCACACCCTCGGTGCGAAAATTTTGAGAACTGTGAAATTTTGCTGTCAACCCAGAGTGTTGCTCGTTATTCTGATCGTTCTGCCAAGGGTATTCTACGACTTCGAACGAGGGTGAGCGTAAACACGAGTGACCTTTGAGAGATATATCTTGCTTTGAATATTATGAGAGATGGGTTCGTCGGGAGGAGCGGTGGCGTCAAAATGAGTTAGCAGATCGAAATGAGAAATTGATAGAAGGGATGCAGAGGACTGTTGAGAAGGTGAATCAAGCAAATAACGTTCGGATGCAAGAGTCACAGGATAGACGGACGAAGGAAAATGAACGCAGGAGGCCAGAGTTGCGGGATAGATAGGAAAGGAAGATGAGCTATTATGGGTGGATGAGGCCAAACTGTTGCCTGAAATTAAAAAAGAAAATGGCTGGATTAAAGATAAAAATGAAGAGATTGTTAGAATTAGAGAGGAGGAGTTTGAAAAGGCGGATATTGAGTGTGTGGTAGAGATGGAGGATGACAATAGTCATATATTTGTTCATGAGAAAGTGGAGGTGGAAGAACCTGAATTTGTGGATGAGGCAGTAGAGATGTCAGAGGAATCAATTGTGGTGGAAGCATTCAAGTAGTCAATTCTAGTTGAGGAAATTGAAGATCCTATGTTTCTAAATTCTTGTTCCAGCATTGTTGAATCTTCTTTGCAGGTACATGATAATCTTCAACATGAGGAGGCCACTAGCATTTCGGATACATCTAATGCAGCCCCTATATTGCATTTGGATGATCTATACCCGGTTTCTAGTGGCGGTAAACCGGCGCACTTCTTTATTGATCCTTTTGATGCGCGTGTTGCTGAGGGTCCTACATTTCATTGCTATGCATATGTCTCTACCACTCCGAGCTTCATCGACATTTATTTCAAGCTGAATGACAATCCTTATGATGCATTGGTGAAACATTAGTCGTTATTTCAATGTACCCTTGATTTGAAGTCGTATATCCCCATTGTATTTGATCCAGGTATATCGTTCAAGATTTTTGTGGCCCGTTCAAGATTTGTGTGTTGCCGCTCAATTTTATGACGTCCTATTGATTTGAGGATGAATCCATTCGAACTAGGAGGGAATGATGTGATCTATACCGGGAACTTGAAGACTCAATTAATGCGGCCAGAAGACAATGAAGACCCTCATTTATGCTATTGGGCTTGAAGAGCGAAGCTCTTTATTGGACCTGATTTATATTATTTTACATTATTCTACATTAATCTATTTAATAAGGGTTTGATGGGCTTCTGAGACTAATAAGGCCCATCAGTATTGGCGCAACATTTGCCTAGATTTTTAGGTTTTTTTTTACTAGTACTAGATTTCTTTTCCCACATTGTTCGGGAGATGTCTAGCTTTATATTTTGTAGCCAATAAAAAGGCATGCTAGCTACAATTTTATACTGAACAATTATGAACAATATTATTATTATTTGAGAGATCTTTTCTTGGTTAAGCCTTTTCGGCTTAATTTTATCACTTGCGAGTGAGCGTTATTTTCGTCGTAGAGAACCACACCTTAAAGAACGAATCAACTTTTTTTAGCGAAACGTTGTAATATTATTGGCCAAGATCGTAGACTGGATTTTCTAGGGCTAGGTTTCAAGCTCGTCATTGATCCATTAGGAGGTTCTTGGGCACGTTCCGATCGTGTTTCCAAACCGGAATCACATCAGTACAGTTTCATTTGCCTTGTTCTCAGTTTCTGTATTAGCTATCTCCATCTCAACTGGTACTTCCTTTTCTTCAGTTTCATTATGAATCTCTTTAACTTGATCAACTGCATTCTTGGCAACATCCAAAACTCATCTATCAGTAGGAGAAACATTTCATTTTAGTTCTGATTCTTCTTCGGGTTGAGATTCAGATTTTTATTCTGAATCTGATGCAGCGGATCGATCTGTCTCTTCAGAACTTCCTTCCTTTCCTGATTCATTTTCCTTTTCTTTAGCTTTTCTTGCGAGATGCAAGAATTCTGTCTAACGAGGACTGTGTATGCCTATGAATCATCATCATCTTCATCTTTCTTCTTTGAATCTTGGGAACCTCCACCTATCAGCTTCTTCTAATATCTGGCTCGAATGACTGCATGGCCATTGCTTATGAAGCTTGAAGTGTCAAACAATTGCGATAGATGGGTGATATCAAACAATCCGAATACCCATGATTCATCTATTATCATCTGTACTCTTTTTTCTTCTTTGATTTCTGATGGAACTAAACTTCCAATGTGTGTAGTTGTCAAAACTTTGACAATCAGCTTTGATCCTCTTATCAATCTCAGTATCAGAACCATTTTCAATTCCTTTAGTTCCAGTTGTTTTGGCAGCAATACCTTCTGGTAAGATTTCTTTGGGAGCTTCAATTTGAGTTTCAGAAACAATTATAGTTATATCCATCTTGTCAGTTGTAGCAGCAATTGTCTCAACATTCTCAGTAGGTTCAGTAACCTTTTCTTCTTCTGTCTTCTCTTCATCAGGCTGTTTTTCTGTTTCTTTTTCAACTACTTCCGGTGGTTGTCCAATATCATCAACATTTTTCTCTTGATTAACTTCCTCTGTCTCATCATCAAGAGTGATAACTGGTTGAGCTGACATTTCAGTTTCTTCATGTTTCTCATACTGAGAATTTTTAGCTTTCTTCAAGGTTTCTTCCTTGGCTATTCTTGATGCCGACTTTTGAGGTGTAGATTGTGCTTTCGTTATCAAAGTCAACATAGCGGAAATCTTTGGTGGGATATCGTCCTTATCTTCCATGATGTCTTCAATTTTGGTTATTCGCAAAGCTGATTTCTCCTGAATGTCCGTTTTTGGCTTGGTGGGAGTTTTTTCATTTGCTTTCTGCTTCTTGAGTGTTTGACTCCCTATTTCAGAGGGAGTAGGTTTAACTGGTGATGAATCTTTTCTCTTTTTTGAGTTCCTTATGAGTTTCTCTTCAGGAATCTCTTCTTCCTCAATCTTGGTTACATCAGGTATTTCTTGTTTCCTTCTTCTTTCCTTCAGTATCAATTTCTTCACGTGAAAGAATTTTCTTGGTAAATTTCCTCTTTTTCTTACTGGGTCCTGATATGAATAAATAGTGCCGTCACCTATGAGTCTCCGGAGAAAGCCTATTGATATGCCTAAATAGTGCCGTCACCTATGAGTCCCCGGATAAAGCCTCTCTAGCCACCAGGTTGGAAAATGAGGCCCGTGGCCATAGCGTCCACGACGACATTCAAGTTGGGGTCGCTGAACTCAGGTCCCCGCTAGAGCCTTCAAACCTATAAGGTCACTAGAAGCTCAGGGGGAGATCTGCGACCCTTAAAGAGGTCCAAAGAGACCGCACGAGCCCTTGGGGGAATAAGTGATGAGGCGACCTAGAGACAGGATAGAGAGTATGCAACGCCGTAGTTGGCGACCTCTTCGCCCACGTAAGTGTGCGCCGCGATGATATGATATTAATTTTGTCTCTGGCTTAAACACTAGTTCCCCTCCTTCCTATAAAAGGAGGCCTTGTGTAATAGAAAAGACATGGGCAAGTAATAAAGAGAACAAAACTATGTCAAAATATCTACTCTCAACTATACATTATCGCCACCATTTCACCGCCGTGCACCACCGGCTAATATCACTCAAATTCATTACATAAGCCAGATATCCACCACATAAACCACCGCTAAAAAACCGTGATAATTTCTTGCATTATCAGTTGGCTCCATTACTAGGAAAGTCATCAAGCTTCCTGGTCATTCAGGCGTAAAGATCGCCCAGAAAACTCACTCAAGGAGGAGTTGAAGATCTTCATTGTCTTCATCGCCTCTTCAAGCCCAACGCAAGTTGTTCTTGCTCAAAAGAGAGTCTCAGAATCAACATCATCAAAAAGGATAGACTAAAAAGTGGTAACATTAACAAATCTTGAACGAAACTCATGAGTTGGCATTTGATAAATCACCTCTCTCGTAGTGTTCCTCGCTCAAGTTCTTGTTGTTAGTCAAGCTCTTGCAATCTTGGAAGCTATATGCTTGTGTTTTTATGATTAGAAGGCCTGAGATATACTGAGCTTGCGTTTGAGAAATTGCCTCTCTCGGTACCTTGAAGGTTGAACATCATCATCTAACCAGAAAATGGCCAAAAACATCACTTTGAGTTCATATTTCCTTGAAACCGCATTGTGAAAAAAAGCCGACGTTGTTTTCTTGATAGTACATCTATTTTAAAGATAAAAATCATACAAATTTCTGGCATTTTTGCGCTTGAATCATCACCTTCTTCCCCTGAAATTCATATTTCGAACCACTACCTCATCTGAGCTGTCACCATCCAAAAGATCTTTGTCCAACAGCCTGAAAGTCTAAGTAGTACAAAGTAGTTGAGGGTGTCAAAAAAGTTCATGTTGTCAGAGAGTCGGTGGCAACCACAATAACAAACTTATCTCTAAAGAAAACAAGTTCGCATTAAAAGGCGATGGCAGGTAGCAAAAATTCACAGTTGGTCCCGCACACCCCAGAAAAGAGGACTATGCAGAATCATCCTCGTGCCGAGGGTGGGGGAGAAACACTGTATAAACCCACCGCAAATTGGGACCGATCCCATCAAGAGGCTTTAGCCACCGATGATGCCAGAAATGTCCTGAACTAGAGGACCAAATCCAAAGAGGCCGCCGCGGCTCTAAAAACAACTCGCAAAGAAAAAACGGTAGTTGGGGAAATAAGACCGCCGCGTGGTCAAGGGATGATACCAGAAAGGATACCTGGATTCCAAGAGGATCCCGAGGTCACGGAAATGAGGGAGTATGCCAAGTTTGTGGAGAACATGTATCTGACCAACTCTCGACTGGTAGCACTAGGCAGGGAACCCTTACCGGTCCATGAAGCGATCCCATCAAGAAGTGAGATCAACCCAAGGGCACTCGACAGGAGTCAGCAATGTCACCCTAAAAGAATTGAAATTTAGGAGAGCATTCATTCGTCAGGAAGATAGGGCCGCCGAAAGGAGCATGAGGTCATTTAGACTTCAGCCCGATACGACCACGAAAAAGAACCAGAAAAAAGCGAAGGAAAGAGGTCCTCTTTGAAAAGGCTGGGCAAAAAAGAGAGATGTTCGGTCATAATCCGTCTAGGCCCCTGGAAAAAGATGTATGCCCAGACAAGAAGGAAGGAACGGAAAAGATGCTTATTTGATCATAAGAGAAAAAGTGAGCCCAAGAGGAATCGCACAACCATGTGGACTCGGGACGCAGGCCGGAGCGAACAGTTGAACCATCTCTGCCCAGGTGAGGACTTGATCCCGTCATGGCTGAACAAATGAAGATAATGAAAAAATAAATTGCAGAGCTGAAAAAGTCGAGGGACGTTGAAAAAGCCGCCCCGATCTCTAGAATCGATGTACTCGGCAATAGAATCACCGAAACCTTGCCAACGAAGAAGGAAAAGGTTATATACCCCAGTTACAATTACTACAATAGGAACACTTGTCCCTATGATTGGCTCACCGCATTTTTAGGTCGCATCACTTTAGCGACCCAAAACAGATCAGCCTGGTGCATTGCCCTTGTAGGCAGCATGCAAGATAGAGCTGCATCCTGGGTTCATGGGCTTCCCCGGGGTTTAGTCGAAAGCTGGAAGGATTTTTCAGAAAAGTTCAAGAAAGAGTTTGAGTCGGCAAGCAGGCCGAAGGAAACCATTGTGGATCTTTATGAGTTTCGCATGGAAGTAAATGAATCCGGAAGAGGTTATTTTGAGCGGTTCATCAAGGTCTACGATCAAACTAGAAATATCCCTGACGACTCCATCATCGCCTGCTTTCTAACAGGAATAACCAAAGTTCCAATGAAAACAGAATTCACCCTTCGGCCACCCAATCATGGCCTAAGAGAGATGTTGGAAAGAGCAAGAATGATCGGGATAAGTGGGGCGCCGTCTCCCTCTGGGAAAGGAAAATCAAAACCAGAGCACCACTCACAAAAAGAAGATCGCAAAAAGGATCGCAGTAGGGATGCTAACGAAGACCGCGAGGTGAAGAAACCATTCAAGTTCACTTAAAGCGACTTCATCCCACTTAACACCAAGCCGTCACAGATCCTTTTTGAAATTCGAAAGCACTTTTAGAGGCCAAGGCCCATGAAAGGCGACCCTGGTACTCGCGATAAAAAGAAACGGTGCAAGTACCATAAGGATCACGGTCATCTAACTAATGAGTCTTTCACTTAAGGAAAGAGATAGGCAGGTTGATCGAAGAAGGGCCTGCAGCCAAATACAAGCGGGAAGGGGATGCCGTCGCCAACAGGGGGCGACAACTCCGTGTATATCAAAAGGAGATCCAAGTCATCCACGGGAATCTCCCAAGAAATAATCAGTTGAAATCACAGATACACTTGATAAACACTCGTGGCTTCGAGAAACAAATCATTTTGAGAGAAGCTGAAAAGGGAATCAAGTTCAAGAACAGTGAACTCACAACCGAGGAAGGTATCATGGAGATACCCATCATCCTTAAGGTCTGAGTGAACGAGAAAAACGGGATCAATCGGGTCATGGTGGACACTGGTGCGGCCCGCGATATCATCTATCTCGACTGTTTAAAATAGATCAGGTTTAAAGACGCCAAGCTGAGGCCATAGATCGGAGTTTTAGAGGGCTTCTCCAATGATACGGTCAGAGTTAAGGGCACGATCGACCTCAGCATCACTATAGGCGACTATGAACCGTGCCGAAACGAGGTAATTACTTTTCTGGTCGTTGATCCTCCCTCTTATTACAATATGATTTTGGGAATCCCAGCCATGAAGAAGTTCCAAATGGTCGTGTCCGTCCCACACCAAAGGGTCAAATTTCATGTGAAAGATGACATTGGGGTCGCCATGAGTCGACCATGATTTTTCCTTGGATATATGACAAAAAATAGAGTCGACTCCAAAAAACTAAGAATCGAAGAGTTCAGTGCAGGTCCGAGTGGGGTCAACGTGATCAAAGAGGCCGCAGGTAAAACAGTGGAGTTCGAGACTTTACAGGTCATAGATCAGCTAGATTTTACAGCAAACGATGAGCTGATCGAGGCCATCATGAATGAAAGGTATCCCGTTCAAAAGATAAAAATCGGATCCCAAATGACAGAGACAGAAAGAGAAAAATTGATCTCGCTTTTGAAAGAAAATGTGGACGCCTTCTCTTAGGAGGTAACAGATATGAGGGGCGTCGAGCCTGATGTCGTGCTACACTATCTAAGTGTCGACCCTTGCTTCAAGCTGATCCAACAAAAAACACGGCAATTCTCTAAAGAGAAATAGGTCACCATTAAGGTCGAAGTCGGACAGGTGTTGGCAGAGGGTATCATCAGAGAATTGCAGTACCCAAACTGGTTTTTCAAAAGCATGCCCAAAAGATCCCTACGCGCTGCCTTGGATTGACAAAATGGTAGATGTGATTGCTGGTTTTGAAATACTAAGCTTTCTAGACGCTTATTCAGGCTATCACCAAGTCAAGATGGCAGACTACGACAAGGAAATGACTGGTTTTAAGGCCGTTGGAGGGCTCTACTGTTATGAAATGATGCCTTTTGGTTTGAAGAATGCCGGCTCGACATATCAAAGGATGGTGAATCGATTTTTCAGTTCGCAAATAGGCAGAAACATGGAAGCATACATCGGCGACATGGTCGTCAAGTCAAGTCACCAATATCACTTAGCAGATATGAGGGAAACTTTCATAAACATGAAGAGGCTTTAAATGAAACTTAACCCCGCCAAATGCACTTTTGGGGTCCAGGCGGGCAAATTTTTAGGGTTAATGAAGAGCCAAATGGGGATTGAGGCAAATCCCGAAAAGATCAAAGCTCTGATAAACATGAGCGAGCCGACCACAATCAAGGAAGTGTAAAGGCTGAACGGAAGGATAATTGCTCTAGGGATTTCATCTCCAAATTTGCTGAAAAAAGCCTACCATTCTTCAAAATTCTCAAAGGGAACAAAACCTTGGACCTGGGAATGCTCGCTAGCCTTCAAAGATCTCAAGGCCTATTTATCAATCCCTCCTTTGCTGGTTTGTCCTATGATTGTAGACATTTTATTTCTGTATCTAGCGGCCACAGAATGGGCTGCCGCCGCTGCTCTTTCAATGAGGACGGTACCCTTCAAAAACCCGTATACTATGTTTTCAAGGCTCTCAGTCCCGTTGAGAGTCGTTATTTTAATATTGAAAAGTTGGCCTATTGCGTTGTTATTGCTGCCCGAAAATTAAGGGCTTACTTTTCACGCACACAATTACTGTGTTATCTGATGGTCCATTGCGCCAAGTCCTTCACAAGCCGGACTTATCTGGTCGATAGCTATGGTGGGTCATTGAGCTCACTGAATTTGATATCCGGTATGAGCCTAGGAAAGCTATCAAAGCCCAGGCCTTACCTGATTTCATCACAAAGACAAGCTTCAATGAAGAAAAGCCAGAAGAACAACCCAGCTCAAATCTTATCGACGACCCAATAACGACCACAATGTCTCGCCTCCCAAAGGCCGAGTCATTGTTGGCAGCTTTACGTTGATTGAGCCGCAAATCTCAACGGTTGCAGGACTGGAATTATATTATTAGAGCTAGGTACCTCAGAAGAAATTGGAAAGGCCTTGAGATTTGATTTTACTGCATCAAATAATCAAACAGAATATGAGGCAGTCATAGCAGGGCTTGAGCTCTCCAAATCTATGAAAGTTGAAAATGTCAAATTATTTTGCGATTCGCAGTTGGTAGTTAACCAAGTGACAGGATCATACGGAATTCATTGTGAAATCTTACAAAAATACATCAATCTCGTCAAAAAGTTTGCGTATATTCCCAGGCTACCCTCAGCTGAACAAAGGATCATCGTCGCAGCCTAGACTTTCGATATGTGGGCAATCGATCTCATCAGACCACTCAAGAGGGGTCACTCGGGAAGCGAATATGTGGTCGTCGCTGTGGATTAATTTACCAAATGGATCAAGGCCAAAGCCTTGGTAAAAACCAAGTCTAAAGATATAATCTATTTCTTGCTCAACCAAGTTTGGACCATGTTTGGAGTCCTAATGGTAATAATATCTTACCACGGGCCGCATTTCAAGGAGGAGTTCCACGCATTTTGCAGGGAGCATAACGTTAAACATTGAAAATCATCAGTATGCTACCCATAATGGAATGGTCCGGCCGAGGATCCAACAAACAAGTACTGAGCGTTTTAAAAAACAGCCTCGACGACAAGGCAGGAAAATGGGTGGATCACTTGCCAGCAGCCCTATGGGCCCTCAGAACATTGAGAAAAACAACCACTGGTGAAAACCCATTTTCCTTGACACACGGGTCTGAAGCTATGGCCCCGGTAGAGATGGCCCTACCCAGTTTAAGGGTTGCACATTTCTGCGAGGTCAAAAATCCACTAACAGGACAACTCGACCTCGATTTGTTGGAAGAAAAGAGGATCAACTCTTATGGTCTCTTACTCAACTGCAACCAAGCGGGCAAAAGGCATCATGACAAACATGTCCGTGACCATCACTTCACGGTGGGAGATTATGTTTTGCGAAAAAGACATGCCACTAGTCACGAGGCTAAAAAAGGGAAGCTATCTGAAAATTGGGAAGGCCCACTACAAGTTGCAAGGATAGTAAAGAAAGGAACTTATGTTCTGAGTGATAAAGAAGGCCGCGAGTACAACATACCTTGGCACTCTGACAACTTGAAAAGATATTACATGTAAGATCAACCTCTTTATTTTGCACAAGTGCAAGCATATTTTGTAAGAGGGCCTCAAGCCCTACCTTTTTGAAATTATATTTGAATGAAAAGCTGGTTTTGACAACTATAAATTTATCTCGAAAAAACATACCCAGCCGCTCTATTTTCGACCAGCCCGTGAGCTAAACACCCTAGGTTTATCCAAAACAAGGGGGCCGCATAGAGGGAAATTTTGAAACAAAAAGCAAGTAAGATCGCGAAGAAAAAGAAGGATTTCATTCAATACATCAAAGTTTACAAACAAAACACAATTACAAAATCACACAGCTTTATATCTATCATACGAGCAAGTTGGCATCCACGAAGTGCAAACACAGAGTTGGGAAATCATCCCGCCAAAAGGGATGCGACGACTAGCCCTCATGGCCATGGCAAACTTGATGGATTCACGATGAATCAGGATGCCCCAGTTCATGTTCATGTAAGGGACAACAAGGGCATGAAGGAGAAGAGCTTCATCTTCTGTAACCTCATCAGGATCTTCAGTCAGTATATCACGGCTATTGATAAACCGTTTCCACTCCTGATTGCTTTGAGACAGCTCAGAGGCAACACCTGGAGGTAAAGGATTCCTGCCAGGGAACATACAATGAGAGGCGCAAACCACATGATACCGTTTGCTAACCTCCTCCTCAAGGTCCCAAAACACCCATAATGAGTGGCCAGATCAAAATCAGGAATGCCGAATAGCCCATTGATGGCCTCTGGAGATAAAGGAATGTTGTGTGATTTTCACTTTAATCACTAAATGCTACCGCAAGCGCACAGCTTATCGAGTAGTACTTAGGATGTCGATCCCACAGGGACTTAGGACAATCACCGAATAGTTATTAACTTTTATTAGCTAAACTAATCAAATTTAAGTGTTTTGAATTATAGAATAACTAAAAACTACGACGCTATTTAAATCTCAACACAAATCCAAGAATTTACCAGAAATCAAGTTCGAAGAACTTCTAGGGCGTCGGATTACCACGGTAACAAATATATGACTTTTACAACGACCTTTCCATTTACTATGAATTTTTTCTTATGTTGATGAATACTCAAAAGTGATTAACAATATTCTTTCAAACTACTATTAATCGTGCCTTAATTAATATTAAATCCGATTTCTCACTCATTAAATTAATTTAGACCCATTAGAACATTATTATTCATATTGCCACAAGAAATTTCAATTAACTTTCGCTCTCATGAATTTTCTTGATTTGAAATTAGGGTTCTAACCTATCAATTAAATTTCACCTTTCAGTCCATCACCTAATTGATAATAACTTCTTCATATAAACCTACGAAAATTCATCTTTCGATCCATCAATTCATAAATTCATATGAAATAGCACACAAAAAATCAATACAAAAGCATATCAATTCATAATAATAGGGAAGATCGAATCTTCAACTCATATATCCATTTACCGGGCTCTCATAATCCTAGAAATTAAATCTACTCACACATAATTAAAGAGATCATAAAAAGCATGGATTTAGGCATTGTGAAACGTAAAAATAAAATAAAAGGAAGAAAATTAAGAGAAGAATTGTCTCACAAATATCATAAAACCAATAAATTCACGATCCTTTCTTCGTTCTCGAGCCCTAAGCAAAAATCTTGTTCTTCAAAAGTTGGGAGAAAAATAGTAGATGGGAATGGAATGTATTTCATGCCTAGAAGAATGAATATGGCGTTGAAAAATTAGGATGTTTTTGACTTGGGAGAGAGATAAAAGATAATTACAAAATCTAGGAAGTTTCCTTAATTAATTTAATCCAGATAATCACTAAAAATCAAATTCCTTAATTCTTGGATTCCTTATGCACATGATCCCTTTTTTTTTCCAAGAAATTCACGTTGCTTCCTAGAATAAATACTTGGAAAGCTCTTCACCAATCAGAACATTTCGTTGGCCTGCAGAAAATCTGAGTAGTTTCTGCATTTTTTTCACACCCTGTTCCATTTTTTCACACCTGGGTGTGATTCTTCATGCCTCCATGATTTTGACTCATTTTAGCTCATTTTCATTGCCTTTTGTGCTCGGATTCATCATATAATCCAGTCCAAAAAGGCAATTTATCATATGAATATCACGAAATAGGCATTAAAACAGGCCGAAACGATTCAAGAATAACCACATATGTTGGACTTATCAAACTCCCCCAATCTTGAACCTTGCTTGTCCCCAAGCAAATAAAAAGACTCAACACTATACGGACTAAGAAGATCACACATGACATAGCATTAGACAAAGATCACAACACAGAAGCATTAATACAATGCATCCCAACATTCAAAACACAAGACATAGACTAACTAATCCCTTTTATCATGCCATGAGCAAAAGTGAACAAAAATTGTCAATGGGAAACAAGATAGACAAAGCAAATAGACCCTCACGGGATAAATCACTCAACGCTCAATATTTGTGAGGTGACTAAACTCTCAAGCTCATTCCATTGAAAATGCCCTACAATAAGCTTGTATATCGTCTCATATCAATCACCAAGGCATTGTGCAACACATAAATCATAAGGTCTTTGGGGAAAAAAATTGGTAAGTGAGGATTGCTTAAGTAAGAAATAGAAAGTGATAGGTGTAGGAAAATGTATAAGAGATGGCAAAACCATTACAACTAGCGGAACACATGACTAGAAAACTTCAACGTCATACAAGTGCAACGGGTCCAACGCTTTATTTCCAAACCAAAGAAAATACAAAGGATGACTTCTCTACTTTGGGAGAATAATGATACAACTCCCACATTATTACTAACAAATAAAACAAATAATATTTAGGAGGTTATTTTTGTTTAGATTACCTCCCTTAAATCCGATTTCTCGCTCATTAAAATAATTTAGACCCATTAGAACATCATTATTCATATTGCCACAAGAAATTTCAATTAACTTTCGCTCTCATGAATTTTGTTGATTTGAAATTAGGGTTGTAACCTATCAATTAAATTTCACCTTTCAGTCCATCACCTAATTGATAATAACTTCTTCATATAAACCTACGAAAATTCATCTTTCGATCCATCAATTCATAAATTCATATGAAATAGCACACCAAAATCAATACAAAAGCATATCAATTCATAA
Organism: Gentiana macrophylla; assembly: GCA_026214975.1. Lineage (NCBI taxonomy): Eukaryota > Viridiplantae > Streptophyta > Magnoliopsida > Gentianales > Gentianaceae > Gentiana > Gentiana macrophylla. Next base: position 42,042,274 of record CM047816.1, on the reverse strand, counting down.
TAATAGGGAAGATCGAATCTTCAACTCATATATCCATTTACCGGGCTCTCCTAATCTTAGAAATTAAATCTACTCACGCATAATTAAAGAGATCATAAAAAGCATGGATTTATGCATTGTGAAACGTAAAAATAAAATAAAATGAAGCAAATTATGAGAAAGGAAATATAATTGTCTCACAAATATCATAAAACCAAGAAATTCACGATCCGTTCTTCGTTCTCGAGCCCTAAGCAAAAATCTTGTTCTTCAAAAGTTGGGAGAAAAATAGTAGATGGGAATGGAATGTATTTCACGCCTAGAAGAATGAATATGGCGTTGGAAAATTAGGTTGTTTTTGACTTGGGAGAGAGATTAAAAGACAAAATCTAGGAAGTTTCCTTAATTAATTTAATCCAGATAATCACTAAAAATCAAATTTCTTAATTCTTGGACTCTTTATGCGCATAATCCCCTTTTTTTTCCAAGCAATTCACATTTCTTCATAGAATAAATATTTGGAAAGCTCTCCACCAATCAGAACATTTCGTTGGCCTGCAGAAAATCTGAGTAGTTTCCGCATTTTTTCACACCCTGTTCCATTCTTTCACACCTGGGTGTGATTCTTCATGCCTCCATGATTTTGACTCATTTTAGCTCATTTTCATTGCCTTTTGTGCTAGGATTCATCATATCTGCAAAATATCAAAGCCACAACAGTAATCCAGTCCAAAAAGGCAATTTATCATACGAATATCACGAAATAGGCATTAAAACAGGCCGAAACGATTCAAGAATAACCACATATGGTGGACTTATCAAACTCACCCAAGCTTAAACCTTGCTTGTCCCCAAGCAAATAAAAAGACTCAAGACTATACGGACTAAGAAGATCACACATGACATAGCATTAGACATAGATCACAACACATAAGCATTAATAAAATTCATCCCAACATTCAAAACACAAGATATAGACTACCTAATCCCTTTTATCATACCATGAGCAGAAGTGAACAAAAATTGTCAATGAGAAACAAGATAGACCAAGCAAATAGACCCTCACGGGATAAATCACTCAACGCTCAATATTTGTGAGGTGACTAAACTCTCAAGCTCATTCCATTGAAAATGCCCTACTATAAACTTGTATATCGTCTCATATCAATCACCAAGGCATTGTGCAACACATAAATCATAAGGTCTTTGGGGGAAAAAAATTGGTAAGTGAGGGTTGCCCAAGTAAGAAAAAGAAAGTGATAGGTGTAGGAAAATGTATAAGAGATGGCAAAACCATTAGAACTAGCGGAACACATGACTAGCAAACTTCAACGTCATACAAGTGCAACGGGTCCAAAGCTTTATTTCCAAACCAAAGAAAATACAAAGGATGACTTCTCTACTTTGGAAGAATAATGATACAACTCCCACATTATTACTAACAAATAAAGAAAATAATATTTAGGAGGTTATTTTTGTTTAGATTGCCTCCCTTATTTATTTTTTTCTTCTTCTTCTTTTCCTTTTTTTTCATTTTTTTTTTCAAACTAAGAAGCAGACAAACAGTACCAACATGGAATTCCCCCAAGCTTGATCCTTACATACTAAGTAGAAGAAATTTGATAGCCACATGCTCCAATTAGTTCTAAGGTTGGGTGAAAGGAATTGAGCTACCTCTTTTAGGGATTGTTCAATGCATGGTGTAGTGGAAGTAGGTAAAAAGGAAAAATAAAAAAGAGTATAATAAAGATAAAGGCTCAAAGGTATAAGGTATATAGTGTGGTGAAAGGTAGAAACGAATGTCTCAATCATTTCTACGTGTTTGCACATACCAAAGTAACATCAACAAGACTCAACACAAGTTCTAAAGGAACAAATCCAAGGAAGAGAAAAAAAAAACGCACAAATTTAGGGTGAGACTGAAGTGGTCATTCATATGGCCGGAACAATACCTCACCGGGTCAATTTGTCTATTCACTTGGACTCTATTGTTTCCAAAAGAAAATAATGGCACTTCTAAACACTATATTCCAAAAAGGATTTTTCACTCCATGTCATGCATTTATCTTGTCAAAACAAACCATATCAATTTTCATGCATTGCAAATCTCATCTAAAGTAGCTATGTTGATCGCCAAAACCGTCAAGACAAAATGACACAACTGACATTGACTAAGACTTCAAATTGCACAAAAGTGACTTTTATTGACCGCTAAATTTATTTATTTATATTTTTATTTTTTATATACCCTAAGACAAAAGACTCGAATAACAGCCAAGGAAACGGGGCGGGATGGTGTGGGAGCTAAGGTGGCTGTTTTTTTTTGTTTGAGTTTTGGGATGGGTTTCGTCGAAGTCGTGGTTGGGGTTCGGTTTGGCCGGAATCCGCCAAAGAGGATGGCTGGTCGGATTCCTGCATGGTGGTCATAGTTGTGGCGGGTTTGGGAAGAGGAGGGGCGGAATTGGGGCTGTTGGGTGTGGAAATGGGTTGTGGTGGCTCGAAAGGAACCTGGATGGTGGTTGGAAGTTCACCGGCGACCATGGGGTTGCACAGGTGACGGGAAGAGGGTTGCTTTTGAGGTGGGGATTTAAAGGTATTTGATCTCATTGTGTAAGGGAGGAAAGAGAGGGGAGGAAAAGAAGTGGAGTGGGGGTAGTGGCCGACCGTCCAGCGGTGGTTGGTGTCGGAAAGAACGGGCTTGAAGGCAGCAATGGAGGTGGTGGGGGGGCGGCAGGAAGGAGGAAACGCTGAAAGAGGTTTGGGGGAGATGGGGACGGGTTTGATATTTGGGATGCAATTTTGGGGAAACAAAATAAAATAAAGAGTAATAAAAAAAATATGTACGCTGGTAGCATTTTTTTTTTTGGGAGAAAGGAGATATATTACCAAGGTGTGAAGTATACCACACCTGGGTGTGATCCCTACATCAAATACAGCCCACCCCATTTTTTTTTTATTTTTTCTTGAGACAGGAGAATCATATGGTGTGATAAAAATCACACCTGGGTGTGATACCTGCATCAATTTTTGGCCTCTTCTTTTTTTTGTTTTTTTTTTTTGTTTTTTTTTTGTTTACATGTTAGGTGATAAAAATCACACCCCCCATTTCGCTTTCAAAGACGGACTCGAATCGCACCACGAAATTTCATTTCACCTCAATCGTGGCTTTCTCCATGCCAAGTGTTCCACTCCATGGTCTCCAAATCCGCAAGTTCCTCTTATACAATTTACCTGGCTGCAAAACTGATACCGAAAAAACAAGACGACACAACACAAAACAACTGAAGAAACCTAGAAAAGAGTAGAAAAACTTGGGTTGCCTCCCAAGAAGCGCTTGTTTAAGGTCATAAGCTCGACCCCTGACTAATTCAATCCGGAGGTCGAGGTGGAGAAGAGGTAGATGAGACCTTCTTCTTCACTTTAACTCCCTCAGCATGCTTCCTCGAGCCCCATATTCTCACATCATTACCTTTAGGCATACTACCCATGTTGTCTCCATCTCCCTTACAGGACTTAAATTTGACGGGATGTTTATCATTCTCGTGGCGCATACCACTCCTACTTGGCATAGGATTTGGAAGGATGGGTTTTGTCTTCTCCCGTATAACTTCTCCCTTTTTAATCATCGGAACATCTGGCCTACGATCATCCGCCTTAGCCTTCACTTGATTGAATGAGGGATAGCAGTTAGCCTCGAGCAAGTGGATACTTGCAATGAATTCAGCGCTCCCATTGACGTTTGGTTCACCGTAAAGCACGTAGCTCTCTGAAGGGTCACTCACAAAAGATTTCATAGTATCATCTTTCTCACACCCCTCCTTAGAATCAATTCTATAACAAGACTTCTTAACCAAAGAACAATCAGGATGACTAGACAAATTGAATTGAGCTTTCTCTTCTCCAACATTCAAGGATAGACTTCCACTTTTCACATCAATAACCGCTCCCACCGTAGCCAAGAAAGGTTTACCAAGAATGATTGGGATGTTGGTATCCTCATCCATCTCAAGAACAACAAAATTAGTCGGTATGGAAAACTTACCCACTTTAATTGGAACATCCTTCTATATACCTTCCGGATATTTGAAGGATCGATCCGCCAATTACAGGGATATCGTAGTGGGCTTCAAATCACCAAGTCCCAACTTTAGGCAAACAGACAGAGGCATCAAACTGACACTAGCACCCAAATCGCATAACGCCCGATCAATGGTCATATTGCCAACCAAGCAAGGTATAGAGAAGCTACCAGGATCTTTATGTTTTGGAGGCATTTTATTTTGAATTATTGCACTACACTCCTCCATTAAAGCAATTGTTTCATAGTCCTCTAGCTTTCTTTTATTAGAAAGAATGTCCTTCAAAAACTTAGCATAGGTTGGCATTTGGGAAAGTGCCTCGGCGAAGGGTACATTGATTTAAAGCTTCCTCGGAACCTCCAAAAACTTCCCAAACTGCTCATCTGGCTTTGCCTTAGCCAATCTTTGAGGGAAAGGCACAGGCGGCTGGTAAGGTGGCGGTGGGACGTATTTAGGCTCTAGTTCCGGTTCTTTCTCCATAGGGATTTCACCCTCAAACTTAGGTTCCTCATTTTCATGCTTACCTGCCTCAACATCCCTACTTTTACCAATCATGACCTCGGGCTCCACAAGTTGTTTTCCACTCCTTAAAGTCAGTGCATTATAATGCTCCATAGGGTTCAATTCTGATTTTCCTGGCAATATTCCAGGGGCACTAGAGGAAGCAACCGTTTGTTGGGCAATCTGGCTCTCTAATATCTTATTGTGAGTAGTTAGGTTGTCCTCCTTAGACGCTAGAGTCTTAATCATGAACTGGTTCTCCTCATTTTTCTTGGCTTGGTTCGCCATAAAATTTTCAATTAAACTCTCAAGATTGCACTTTTGATGAGGTGGATTGGACGGCCTAGGTTGGAAACCAGGAGTGTAAAATGGGATAGGTTGTGAGGTATCATTCCTATATGGGAAGGTGTTGTAGGCATTGACTTGCTCATGGGGTTGGGTAGCGATTGACATCCTGGGCAGGCGATGTCCAATCACTCCACAAACTTCACAAGGTATTTCTGCATAACTCAAAGCACTCACATTCATTTTATCAAATTTAGAGCTAAGAGCATCTACTTTAGCAGAAAGAAGGGTCAAAGCATCTACCTCATACTTACCTGGCTCCTTCTTTGATGTGCTAGGGATTCTGTTTCCTGACCACATGGAACTATTTGTTGCCATATCTTCAATAAGATTTTATGCATCATCAGGATATTTATTATGCAGTGCACCTCCTGCCGTAGCATCTATGTTCATCCTGTCTCTATAATCCAGTCCATTATCAAATGTCTACACTAATTGCCATTTTTCCAACCCATGGTGAGGAAAATTCCTTAACATTTCCTTAGGCCGCTCCCAAGCTTCATAAAAGGATTCATTGGATTGTGTGAAGCATGTAATCTGATTCCGTAACTGAACTGTCTTACCGGGAGGAAAATACTTGGCTAAAAATGCCTGAGAGAGCTGATCCCAAGTAGTCACAGTGCCTGACTGTTTGGAATGGTACCAGGCTCTTGCCTTATCTCTCAAGGAAAATTTGAACAGCATGTTTCTAATCTGATCTGAAGTGATGTTGTTCACTTTGAGGGTATCACAGTATTCCATGAATATCTTTAGATGCATATTAGGGTCTTCTGTAGGTGATCCCCCAAAGGAATTTTGTTGAACCATCTGAATAAGAGCGAGTTTTCAGCCAAAGTTGTTTGTCGCTACTCTGTAGGCTGCACAAACCCCAGTCAGAAACCCATGCAAGAGGCCACCGAGTAATCCTTCAAGGTCTTGTTATTGTTCTCAGCCATCTCTGTTTCAGGTTTAATTTCCTGTCTCAAATTCCAGCTTAAACAATCTTTCCCTCCTGTGTAAAGTCCTCTCGATTTCTATATCTAACTCAAATAGATTGTCAAGATTTCGAGATTTTTACATAAACAAGAAGAGAGAAACAAAAAAGGATAACACTACCTACTAACAATTAAAATAAAAAAACTGTCTAGTCTAACAAAATTAACAACCGGCTCGATGTTGGCACTCAAGTCCCCGGCAACGGCGCCAGAAAACTTGTTGTGTGATTTTCACTTTAATCACTAAATGCTACCGCAAGCGCACGGCTTATCGAGTAGTACTTAGGATGTCGATCCCACAGGAACTTAGGACAATCACCGAATAGTTATTAACTTTTATTAGCTAAACGAATCAAATTTAGGTGTTTTGAATTATAGAATAACTAAAAACTACGACGCTATTTAAATCTCAACACAAGTCCAAGAAATTACTAGAAATCAAGTTGGAAGAACTTCTAGGACGTCGGATTACCATGGTAACAAATATATGACTTTTACAACGACCTTTCCATTTACAATGAATTTTTACTTATGTTGATGAATAATCAAAAGTGATTAACAATATTCTTTCAAATTACTATTATTCGTGCCTAAATTAATATTAAATCCGATTTCTCGCTCATTAAATTAATTTAGACCCATTAGAACATCATTATTCATATTGCCACAAGAAATTTCAATTAACTTTCGCTCTCATGAATTTTCTTGATTTGAAATTAGGGTTCTAACCTATCAATTAAATTTCACCTTTCAGTCCATCACCTAATTGATAATAATTCATATAAACCTACGAAATTTCATCTTTCGATCCATCAATTCATAAATTCATATGAAATAGCACACCAAAATCAATACAAAAGCATATCAATTCATAGTAATATGGAAGATCGAATCTTCAACTCATATATCCATTTACCGGGCTCTCCTAATCCTAGAAATTAAATCTACTCACGCATAATTAAAGAGATCATAAAAAGCATGGATTTAGGCATTGTGAAACGTAAAAATAAAATAAAAGGAATAAAATTAAGAGAAAGGAAATACAATTGTCTCACAAATATCATAAAATCAAGAAATTCATGATCCGTTCTTCGTTCTCGAGCCCTAAGCAAAAATCTTGTTCTTCAAAAGTTGGGAGAAAAATAGTAGATGGGAATGGAATGTATTTCACGCCTAGAAGAATGAATATGGCGTTGGAAAATTAGGTTGTTTTTGACTTGGGAGAGAGATTAAAAGATAATTACAAAATCTAGGAAGTTTCCTTAATTAATTTAATCCAGATAATCACTAAAAATCAAATTCCTTAATTCTTGGACTCTTTATGCGCATAATCCCCTTTTTTTGCCGAGCAATTCACGTTGCTTCCTAGAATAAATATTTGGAAAGCCCTCCATCAATCAGAACATTTCGTTGGCCTGCAGAGAATCAGAGTATTTTCCGCATTTTTTCACACCCTGTTCCATTCCTTCACACCTGGGTGTGATTCTTCATGCCTCCATGATTTTGACTCATTTTAGCTCATTTTCATTGCCTTTTGTGCTCGGATTCATCATATCTGTAAAATATCAAAGCCACAGCAGTAATCCAGTCCAAAAAGGCAATTTATCATACGAATATCACGAAATAAGCATTAAAATTGGCCGAAACGATTCAAGAATAACCACATATGGTGGACTTATCAAGGAATAGAAACACCCCAGAGAGAGACAATGCTGATATCCCTTTTGGTCGAAACTGCCTCTGCTAAGACAGAATAGAACTCACAAGGAATAGAAACACCCCAGTGAAATCTCAAACATATTCTAAGCCCGCCATCTGTTTCAATTAAGCTCACCGGGAGGCATCACCTTACTTGAAACAAGGGGGCTGAGAGCGGAAATTTTCAAACATAATCGCGTAGATTCAGTATTTGTTTCAGTAAGGTCGCCCTCAATCTTGTTCAAAACAAGGGGGCCACAGCTGGAAATTTTCAAAACGAGTTATTTCAAACAAGACCGCAACGATCTCGCTTGAACAAGGGTGCCGCATCTTGGAATTTTCAATTCAACAGGTATAGGCCGAAGTACAAGTAAGACTTCATTTCATTATTTTTAGCGAATTATGTGATCAATAATCTCAACCTCGCCAAAAATAAAGGGGGCAGCATACATACAAGTCAGTAAACAAGATGGCAAACGAAATTATAAAGTGCATGCATTCAAAGGCCAAAAACGGCCACAAGTTAAAGAGGATTAGAAAACAGCAAAAAGAAAATGTTGAAATTGTCCACATGACAAAAATAATCAAATTGTTACAAAACAATCATTACAATCAGAAGAACTTTAAATCTGATCAGTAGGAGGAGTCGGGGTATGATCGCCGGTCAGGTTGAGGAACTCATCGCCGGCTTGAAAGTCTTCGCCAACAGGATCCCCCTTAGCCAAAGTAGTTAAGTTCACTGCGTAACGAGGTGGAGGATCCCAAACTACCTCACCTTTCATCAGTTGATCAGTGGTGATGTCAACTATATAATCATCAGTGAAAGGGATGTCCAGATGAAGGGCCAACAGTTCAGGTTTCTGTTGGGACAAGCCAATCCACTTGGCTAACTCTTCAAGGCTAACAAACTCTCTAGCACAATTTGACCAGAATCAACGAGCAAGGTTATAAAAACCTTGATCGAAGCTCGCCTCCTGAGTGTCCAAAAAATCATCCGAGAGCTTGTACGCAACAATAGCCATAGGACCAGCCTCTTCGGCAGCTTTATTAGCAGCGGTGAGTTGCTCCTCCAAGTTGGCGATCTTTTCTTGCACGCCCTTGAGCTTGTCCGCAGCTTTCTTAGTAGCCTCACTTGAGCTCGCCAATTGCTGCTCCAGCTTAACATTCATCTCTTTTCGCTCCAATTGCTTACCTCCCTCAAACGGCCATTCTCTCGAGGGTGTTCGCATGCTTGGCCTCGAGATCAGCCCTTGCTTTTTCAAAAACAACAAAAACAACAGTAGCCTTCCTGAGCTCGGCCTTGCAGTTAGTGGGAGCCTCAATGGACTTATGGATACGAGTTTCAAGCTGAAACAAGAAAAAGGATAAGCTCGCAGAAATAATAAAAGAAAAGTACAAGACATGAATAAAGTTTATGTTGAAATACTATCCTAAACCCAATCAGGTTGGACCGGATCCGACCGGGTTGGATCATTTCTACTATTTCTTTATGTATATACATATATTAAATGGGTTTTTTGTTGTCATATATATATATATATATATATATATATATATATATATATATGTTCTTTTAAAGAACCAATTATGAATTGTTATATGATAACGCCCTTAGTGTTAAACTGTGATAGAGAAACCATGATTTGCAATTATGGTTGATTAGATCTCTAATCACTTTAATTAGTTTGATACTTAAATGTCTCTAAGCTGATGTACTATTAAACAGGGCATTGATAGTACGAACAGGATAGCACATATTAGATGTCTTCTATCTTTAAGGGTAGGGATAGATCTCATCTATCGAAGTGTAGAGACACTTGGACCGTACGTGGGTGTGTATTAGAGAATGTGTACGTTAGACTGACCCACCTACACGGATAGTGTCAATCTATGTGACGGTTGTGTAATTATCTTTAGGACCGGAGTGTACATGGCATCACGGTGTGGATTGTTATGCTTTGACACTATTGAGGTTTCCTCTAGCCACGGGGCGGTCATGCGGTAGTGATTGGGTGTGATGCTGAAGCATGCGGAGTATACATGTTTGGTCGTCTGGAAATCGTATACCCTATCCGTAGGGGTGAATATCCGAAAGGGCCTTCTTATAAGGAATGTCTTACTCTCATGAATCTTTGTAAAGTGGAAGTAAATGAGTTCTTTAGAGAGAGCTTGATATCCAGATTATAAGATACGGTCGTTGATGTTTTGACACTCGACTAACGACCGTATGGATATTATTACAGCGATAGGATTGTAAGTTACACGGTAACTATTTCACATGAAAGGTAGAAGTCATTGCATTTGACTCTTCCGATGATTGGGGGTTATGGTGTGTTGCTAGACGCTATCCCGTGATCGTTAGGCATGAAGGGCATTTTCGTAATTTGCATTTTGTGTCTACGGCCAACATATTCGGAAGCCTATCGGGTGACACACATATGAACATCTAGCCAGATTAAAATGTGGTTATAGATGATAACCAAATAAGAAAAGTTTATCTCGTACTATAAAGGTTATAGTGGTAAATTAATATGGTGGTATTTATTTATTATGAATAAATATAATACAAGATATTAATTATGTTGATTAATTAAATATACACATATTGTATGTGTGCCGAAAAATATATATGTATATGATACACATGTATTTAGCAAATTAATTAATCATGGTATTATATTAATTGATTAAAAATATATTTGCATATACATATATGTGAGGCGCCACTTTCTAAACTAAATAAGATATATTTAGTTTGTGCACATCAATTAATAGTATAAATTGTATTACTTTATATTAATATTAGATATTAATGAATATAGATTTGCACACATGTGTAATTTGATTTATGGTAATAAGATAAATATAATCAATATGAGATATTGACAATATCTTGGAAATATTTAATGTAAGATATTAAATTAAATGAGATAAATCAATCAAATATATTTTCCTTATTTTATTAGGAAAATGTTTTCTTCTCCTCCACTCCTAGATGGGGCGCCCCTCTCACTATAAATAAGAGGTGGGTGTCAAGCTCTTTTGTACACCATAATTCCAAGAGCTAATAGTTCTTGTGAAAAATAGAGAGCTTCTTAGGAGAGATTTTGAGAGAGAGAAAAAGTCGGTCTAGCAACCGAATTTTTCTGGTAGCAATCCATGATGAGATTCCGGCGGGCTGTTCATGTGGATCACCGGTAGAGGCCGAACAATTGGGCGGCTCTATGCAGAACTACTCTCTTTAGACGGTCAAAGCGTCGATAATTTAGATCAAGCAAGGTAACCACCGTCTTTAGCTTATTTGTTTATTGCTTAAATGAAGTCGATCTGGGGTAAAAGGAAATCAAAATTTTGAATTCTGCTGTGTTCCCGCGTAGATTTCCTAATAGTGGTATCAGAGCGAGTTTCGAGCTTAAGAAATAAGCATGTTAATTTGTGTAGTTAATTTTATCGTTTAAATCACGTAATTAAAAGATGAAAGATTTTTGATTCGCAAAATGATACACGAAAAGAAAAAAAAAAGGGATCCAACGGTGCTCGGCCGACGGGCGGCGGCACAACCATCGGCGGTCGGTCGGCGGCGACGGCGGGGGGCAACTTGCTTCCGGCGTCGGTTGACTGGTCAAAGGTGGTGGATCCCTAAATTTTGTTTTGTGTATTTTGTAATTCAATATGGTACGTAGTTGTGATTGGTAATTCATCTTTTGTTTAGTTGTGTTATGTGGCTAACAAATGGTTCAAATAGTTTGGGCTATTGTGATGCCACATGGCATTAAAATAATAATGGTCTTTCCAAACTTTGTTTGGAATATGCCTAGGCCCTTTCCAAATATTTGATTTGGGAACTTCCAAAATTTTGATTTTGGAAAGTGGCCAGGCATATTATCCAAAATATTGGTCTTTCCAAATTTTGTTTGGAATAGGCCTAGGCCCTTTTCAAAATATTTAATTTTGGCAAATTCCTAGGCTTAGGCCCTTTTCAAAATTTTGATTTTGGAAAGGGCCAAGGGAATGTCTTTTGGTTTAGGAAACCATAGGCATTACTTTTGATTAGGAATCAAAAGGAAAGAAACAAAAGAAACCTAATTTTAATTTTGATTTATTTTTGGAATAGTTCCAATTGATTAAAATTAAAATTGAAATCGGTTTAAAATTAATCGTTAATTTTATTTCGAATAAAATCAGTTAATTAATTAATGTTAATTAGTTAATTGATTGGATAAAATTGTTTAATAGATTAAATGTTAATTGATTAATTAAGACGCAAGTAGTTAATTTTTTATTTTATCTTTTTCATAAGATGTTATTGTATGGATTAGATATGATAGATATAATATGATTATATGGACCCCGATTGATCATGGACTCGACCGATAGAATAGATGTGGATGATTTAATTTTTCTATTGGTTTAAAAATTGTCCTAGGCCGTTATGAAGAATGTGACCTAGTTTATTTTCTGCATTTATCACATCCCGTTAGCTCCCCCCGTGTACTGCGGGTGTATTTATTTTATTAGATAGAATTAAATGTAACAAAAATGGAGCAGAAGATGGAGACCAAAGAAAGAAGAATAAAGATCCCATTCGAGATGGCGCATTAAAGATCCTATTGGCGGTTGCAGCTACCCTTAGATTGTGACCCGTGGTTTCGTCAGTTTGTATTCGAAACCGCACCTAGGAAAAGTCCATGATCATACCGGTTACTTTATGCATTTATTTATTTTGTGCTTGTATTTATTTTATATGATACGATAGATGCATGACTAGGCACGATCTAGATAAATGTGAAGGATGTATGTCTATAAGGATAGACATATTTTTGATGAGACCATAATTAAATTAATTAAGTGAATTAATATACTTCCACCTCAAAAGAATCAAGTTGAAACTGCCTCCCCATATTATAATGATAGTGGCGGTTGAAACTGTTACCTTTTGAGAAATGTTCTCAAATGTGGTTAAGTAATTTTAATCCTTTTAAAATAAGCAATGACACGAGCAATCATGTTATAGTAGTTAGAGACAATGAGACTACATATTAGATGCAGTACTCCAAGACTTTAATTATTAAAGAAAAGCGGAAGCTCATGATATTGGATACAGTCCAATATAATCATTCAATCATACGATGACAATTAATTCAAATGTTGGATAAGAATGACAACATCTAATTTTGGAAAGGTTGTTTTCAAAATTGTAAGATTTAAGTATCGACTTAATTCTATCATTGCTTAAAGGTTAATTAAATAGTCAATGTTTTGAATACGATTCAAAATGTTAAATAAATTATTTAATAAACTTTCGATTTTCTTTATGAAAGGAAATTAAAGACATGGCTCTTGTGATCCGTCTTAAGTCTTATGAAGACTACAATAAGAAACATTTTTCAAGAGCTTAAATGATTAAAAAGGAAAGTTAGGGCATGTGCTTAAATAGAGAACTTATTGAAGTCTCTATTGTAGGCAAGTGAGTTAAGATAAATCTATCTAAGTTCAAAGTCGACTCTAAGATATGATATCTTACGAGTGTGATTAAATTAGAAAGATTAAATGCAAATATGGAAGGTGAAGCAAAAGTTGTGACACTTACCGTATTCTGAATCTAGTAAACTGATAAGGGAACTAAATAAATGTTATTATGTTTTGGTTTTTCAGTTTTTTGTTAGGATTTAGTAGACATATTCAATTGTAAAGAATAAAAGTTATTCCGATAAATTTGGAAGATCATTGAATCTAATATACTAGATTGATGTCACTATATAGTTGATATATGTGATGAGATCTCAACTAAATATTTGTATGGTTGTTAACATTGATATTTGTAGTTGTTCTAGATGTCGACTCTCTGGAAGAGAAACGTATAATCAAATGTCAATTAGATGATGTATGAACCATGTGATTATGAATAATGTGGGTGATACGTATCTTATCTAAAGATGACTAAAATACCTTTTATTAAAAGATTAGAAAATCTAGAAAAATTGTCTAAAGCCTAAACATACCGATGTTTGTTGGCTTATGACAATTAATGCCACAAATAATTGTTTGTTAATCTCTATGACTATTTTTAGAAATAGTTGAATGTACTTATTGAAGTACAACAATTTGGAAAGCCCGAAAAGTTCAAACTAGTACGAATATGAGATTGACGAGCTACTTAGGAATTAATCTTAAATTGGATTGAAGCAATTAATATCTGCAGGGTGTTTCAGAAGACGTCTGAAATAGAATCAGATTCTCCCTTGAAGTATACCATCTTTTGGATATGCAATTAGATTGTGTTCCCAAAATGGAAACAACACTTTATATGATAAAGGTGTGACGCAAGCCATGCGAAGTATCCCTTACCCGTTTTGGGATTGCCCTTATACTTAACCGAGTTCCAAAGAATAAAGGCTGAATAAATTCCATATTAGATATGGAAGGGGATAATGTCGAATCTATCTTAACCGATGATTTGAAGTTGTCATAGGCAAAGTCAGAAAGACATGGAGCCTAGTACGACATATGACTACAAGAAAATCGCATTTTGGCAGCATGCAAAGCATGCTGCGGACTTATATTAGTAGCATGCATACCACGCTGCTAAGTTAAAAGCTGCTAAAAACCAAAAGATGTTAACGGCGTGCAATTACGCGCTGCTATAAGCATTTGCAACTTGCATAAATTGCTGCGATAAATATTTAGCAGCTCTTAAAACATGTTGCGGTAATATTGTGACAACGTACAAATACATGCCGCGGAAAGAATTATAGCAGCTTAAGAAACGCGCTGCAGAAAGATCACTCAAATTCTTGTACACAATGCTCTATTACACATTTTAGCAAAAAAGTATTTAATCACCACACAAAACAATATATATAACCAGAAAAATAGTACCAGTACTAACAAATAATTATTTAATTTCAAAAACTATTACTGAATCCAAGTGCTACAATCATGCCAACGTACTAGAACTCATGTTTAACATTTTTGGATTATAAACAACTGATCAGAAAGTATTAAACAAAATAAATCCATCTTCATTCATCCAAAACAATGTACTTGGGTTACCATGCGATCGTGCTTCCTCTTGCGTGTTCAAGCAGAAACATTTCATCATTTGGTCGAAATAACTCAACATCCTCCACAATTACCTTATCAACCCAAACTTTCCAATAAGCCTTACCGAGAGGCACGTGATGCACTTTGGCATTAGGATCTGTGGATGCAATTCGAACTTCGGCGACAACCACACCATCCATTGAGAAATGAAGAAGTTTACACTTTGTGTTCTCACGGATTTCTCTATTGAGCACATTGTTCTTGTTTGACTGTGTATAAACAATACATTAAATATCAATCAACTGAATATTCATTAAACACGTATATACATAATAACACAACCTCAAACACCCAATATTCAAACTCAGCCCATATTCAAACCTCAAACTCATTTTAGGATTTTCCGGATCCCCCTTTATTGGAATAAAGTCAGCAAGCAAAGGGCCAAAAATTGCATATTGGTGACACTACAAATTAATCAATCATACAATAACCAATAGCCTATAGGCAAAAACTAAATGATTTAGACCAAAAATTGCATCCAATAAAAAACATACGTAAAATATAAAAATAGTTTGATTACCTGCGATGTAGCTGCATTGACATCACCACTGCTAACAACATCGTTCCTGCCGCTATTCACCGCACCATCGCTTAAAGCCTAATTAGACAAATGACCCATGTATAGGCATAAGAACATAACTCCAACAACTGAGGTATACAACAAACATTTCCATTCTTTGTTAATAATTACTATCCTGTACATTCTGATTCTGTTGCATTAATAATTGGGCTACCATGGCCTTCACGTCATCCAAATCTTCTATCAAGGAACGCACTTGACCCTGAAGTTGGTTAACAATAGCAATTCCTTGCACTTGCGCTCCAACTTTCGAAGGAGTAACTCCAAATCCCATTCCACGCACCCTGCCTCGAGCTTCTTTTCCAAATACAAGGCTAAGGGCATCCTCATTTATATTAGTTGTGTTTTGGGACTCGATTCGGCACTCTAGTACCTCATTCTGCATAGAAAAAAGCAATGATTTGTGATATAAAACATCCAACAGCTCACAGATAGTAAACTAAGTTTTATTACAATTTTCTTTGCAGCAGTATCATTAGGTTCTGTTTTCTTCTTCTTGTTACCTTCCAACCAAACTTGAACCCTTGTCACTTTTGTACCGCTAGTGTTTTCTTAATTTTAGGACACAAAATTGTTAAAAAGTAGATAATTCAGAAGTTGTAGAATTACATAAACAACATAACTTTTTACATGATCACAAGTATAATTGTATAAGAAAAAATTTACCATTCCATCTTCCAAACGGGCATAACCCTTATGGCTCATAGTGTGGTTATGTGTTTGCATTGCCTTCATTTTAATGAAGTGTGCAGCCTTTGCCTATGAAATAAGTTAGTTGTTTATAATAATTTCTAGAAGATTCTTCATCACCAAAATCAAGAAAATATAATAGTTAATACTTACCTGAAACACATGCGATAATGTTCTTGTCACAAAGAGATCCTACTGTTTCTTATTCATGAAATCAGGCTTTAGACGAGAGAGATTATTTCGGTTACGGTTACGTTTATAAGATGTTCATATAAGTACTTGTAGCTTAGACTTTCGATCACGCCACAGTTTATTTAAATGTTGAAAAATATCTTTTCTCTCCCAATCTTCGACGATAAACTTTATCTGCACATTGAAGATAAATATTTTCAAGTGTTCCAAAATGACTCTTTACAAAAGCATTGTAATGAACCTATCCTAATTCATTGTCGGTGTAGTTGTGAAAAAAAAATACTAATTTTGATGTATGTTGTAAATATACCAGATTCGTTCATTATTTACAGCTTCATATACCAAAGATCCAAGCAACTTCCATTGAACTTCTTAAATATGGTTCAAGTTCCATTGAACTTTATCATTCCTTTTAACAACACATATACTAAGCAGCTAAAAGGTTCTAAGTAGAGAAGTACAAACAGAAGGTCAAGGGCAATAACAAAGAAGTACAAGCAGCTAAAATGTTCCATTTTACCACCCTAATGAATAATAATATTTTTGTAATAAGGTGATAATGAAAATAGTTACATTACATGTGATGGCAACAACTTCCAATGCAACAATAACATCTTTAATTTGCTAAACAAGATTAAATATGAAATGTTGTATTCGTCCCACTATGTAACAATAGTAACAAAAGAGGGTACACAAATATTGTGGCTCTATATCAGAAGCATCATTAGATTTCTACACAGTGCAGTCTAGACAACTTTTAATGTGTTGAAAATGCATGTCAAAGAACTAGAATAAGATTACCTTTATACAGAACAACATTTTATTGTATCTTCATCGACATCGGTCCACTCTACAAATGTGTATGGGACAAATTCCCTCGTCAAGGTACCAAGATATGTAGATAAATCCTTTTACTCGTCTCCTATTCGTTGTCCATATTCATTGTGCTGAACCACATTGGGTTGTTCGCCACTACGTGGTGTTTTGAACTTTGTGGCTCCGCGCCCTCCTTTTTTACTCTTCTGATCGTTATTATTTAGTCGATCATGAATTTCTTCTTCTTCTGTATTATGTGAAGAATAGCTGTCCGTGTTTCCATTTCCAACCTGTTACAAAAAAAACAGGAAACTCATTAAAACAAATATAAAATGAATTTAAGCAATATCTGAAATCATTTTACCTAAGCTTCATTTCCACCCATATTATTTCACTTTTTGCCCATTTTAATCTTCTCCCGGCCGTAGATAACTATAAATTTTTGTGTTTGCTTGATGATCATAAAGTGCTGCAAAACATGTTCAAAATCCGTCAATGCTAAACAAATCTACATTCGTTAACAATAACATGAACAAATAAAAACAAGTCAAAATGCTTGTCTGTTTGTAACAAATGTTGTTGGTACTAGGAATATAGATTCCATGGTCATATAACTCTAAAAGTATCTACAAACAGAGCTTCACTTACAAAACTTTCAAATCATGCGAATCCACTAACGGGCCTTGTTAAAATAAGTTATTAAAATGCTACCAAACGCTTACCGGTGTATACACAATTCAAAAGCATCGCAAAAACGTTCATTTGATCCATTCAACAGAGCCTAGAAACATATAGGAATGTTATAATAGATAAAATGTGTAGGTTTAAAACAGAGATTTACAGGGGTGCAGCTATTTGAACATAGCAATTGAATAAAGACTCTGACATACTTACACATTACATGGCTTGCCATCAGTCAGAACAACTTATTAAACGTGAGACTTTATTTGCACCGCATCAAATTACCGGTGTACAACACTGGCTGAAATTGATTTGAGTCAAAAATCGACTTTACGAAGGTCGATTTGCTCATTTGAACTTCGGAAAGACGATTTTTGATTCGAGATTCGACTTTTGAAAGGTCGATTCAATGTGCAAACCATTAAAATCGTGATGGTGCAAATAAAGGGTCCTTAAAGGTTCTACTATACACATCCTTACCATATATTTTTATAAGTTGTTTCAGTTGCTTGGCTTAACCTATTGTCACATGCTGACATTTTTTACTGCTATATCAAGGCTCTCATTATGAAAACAAACCTACAAAACTTGTTGAGAGTATAGGCAATCACTCAAACTTAGAAGAAAAATCAATGGTATAAAAAAAACAAAAAGTGTTGTTAGAAATTAAAAAATTAAAAACTAAGCTGCTACTCTAAAAACTCAACCCACCTAATTGAATAATAAAGTTATCATATAATGCAGGAGAAAATAGAACTATATCTATGCCATAAGAAAAGACAAAGTATTAAATCAATCTTACGTACTCCCACTGAATTAAAGATCTAATGCCTCTTTGGTAAATTATGATTCCAAATAAAGAGAATACCAAAACAATACATATCCCAAATACAGTCAGTAGTCAGATTATGCGCTTGACCTGAAGCAAAAATATCATATAAAAAAAAATATAAGGAATGTAAAAAAAAAAAAAAAAAAAAAAAAAAAAAAAAAAGATCTTTACAAAATGGAGCCAAGAGGTCGCAAATCCAGTTTCCAGTACCCACATTTAGCTTGACACAACAAAGAGCTTTCAATCGAAAATCCTTAAATCGTGAATATTGAGAGGAAAAATAAAGATTTACCTATTCAATAGAATATTCATAAGTCTTCATGCTCTGGAGGAGAAGAGCGACGTTATAGAGGTGCGGTGGAGAAGAAGGGTTTTCACTAGACACAAAATTAAAAGGTGAAAAAGGCGAGTTAATTTTTTTTCTGACTGAAATAAGAAGCGCGTTATTCTTTTTTTTAAAAGGAGAAGCGTGTTATTATCCCGGGAATTTTTTGAGGAACCGGGAAACGTATGGCGCGAAGTGAATTATTATTGGAAGCGCACATAAACACGCTACCACAGTGTTTTTAAAATTAGCAGCACGCTTAACACGCTGCCATAGGCTTTACTTTTCGCAGGACGCACAGACGCTGCCATATGTTTTCAATTTTTTTACAACCTAAAATATTCATTTATCCGCAGCGCATATATAATTGCACGCTTCAAAATGATGATTTAGCAACGCGCTCGTTATGCACGCTGCAAAAATAACGTTGCCAAAACCCAATTTTGTTGTAGTGTATGCAACTTTGTGGAATATCTTAGCAAGTATGATAGATATTATTTACTTGTCCGTAGAGTAAAAGGTTTGTCTCCAATGCTGTCTTCTAGAGGAAGTGTTTCTTCCAAAAGAAACAGTGGGAGTAGATTTTGTTGGTCCCTTAGAAAGGCTAACACAAGTTTAGAAGGGGAGGGAGGGGTGAATAAACTTGTCACCAAAAGCTGATTTACACCCCAGGAACCGAATTCCTCAAAACTCAAACTGAACTGGCAAACCGATGTTCAATATGACTCAGCTCAGTTCTGTTCCTACTCTTCAACTATGTATTGGAGTTAGCTAATTCAGTTTAGCTGGTGCTAGAACTGAACTAACTTGCAGCGGATAAGATGAAGCCTTTTGTGCAATAGAAGTGTCAACAAAGATTTTAATCTCCTATGTATCAGTTCTGTGCTGACTCAGTGTCTAATGTTTCCTGAGTATTGTGATGAAATGATAATGCAATAAATAGAACAATCACAGCAAAATATAAATACGTAAAATAAATCAACACGTGGTTTGGTTATGGAAGTTCCGGGTGGTGTAATCCCGTACGTCTCCCCTTCTCCTGTGGTGTAGGAGGTATCACTCAAATATTGAGATAACTTTTACAAAATCCTAGCCTAATGATAGTCCTTCACGACACCCAAGTTTCATTGTCCACACAGAATAAGAAAGGTGAGATTTCTTCCTTCTTGCTGCACACTGATCCTGCGGAGGTAGAATTACTCATTCACCAGCTCACCACAAACACAAACAGTCCATGATCGCACTAATGACTTTTGGCAACCAAGTTGCAACCGTATGAGGAGAGGTGGAGTTGCTCTCCTCAAACTATACACAGCCAACCCTTTGTCACATAAAGGTTAGGTTTAGAATCAATCAAAAGATTAATTCAGTGAGTTGTCTGATTCTTCTGGATATGGCGTTGTAGCTCGTAGGTGCCTGCTTCCCTCTTAACGGGTTACTGGATCTTTCTCTGTAATCTTCAAGCCAACTTCGTTGGCTTCTCTCTTTTTAGATATGGATTCTGATTTTCTGGATCTGGATCTATTCCCTCTTGATCTGGATTTTAGATATGTGCTTTGTAAGCTTGCCCAAGATATTCTCTTTTCAAACACTCCACCCTTTGTATTTATAGGGGTAATGTAATGGACAAATAGGCCTTATAGCCATTATATTTGTCGTTTAGCCAACGTTCATATGTATAATCTCTTGATCTGTACTTTTCCAGTTTTCTAAGTGCGTGATGAATCATCATCAAAACATATATTTTATTTCCAACAATTTCCCCCTTTTTGATGTTGTATCATAAACCCTCCCTAAAAGCAATAATAAAAGAATAATGCATGAAATCCGAACAAACTAAAATACCAAACTAAAAACAGTTGAATTCATTACATAGTTGCATCAAAACAAATTGAGTTTACGAAATCTTTACAGTTTTTCTTTTTCCAAATTCATCAGCTTTTCACCAAGGTAGATACTCCTTTTTGTTTCTAGGAGCCTTCTTGATTTTCCTTCTTCTCTTGATTCATCAGTTTTGGGCATGATATCCAAGTATTCATTAATCATCCGATTTGCCTCTCCGTTGTCTTGGTTTTGAAATTTTGTCAGAATCTTCATGATTTCCTCATCCATTAGCTTTTCTTCTTCTTTTGAAATTAAACCATGTTCTTCTCTTTTGGATTCCAGGACATTTTCCCCCTCAGACTTTGCCTCTTTATCTTCAACTTCCTTTATCTTTTCTTGCAATCTAGCACATATTGCAATATTCTTTCTGATGTTCATCATAGCTTTGACTGAGGCTTCTTCATCTTCCTCAGTTCTTGTCTCTTTAAAGAGCTTTTCTGCAATTAATTGCTCGATCAATTTATCAACTGCCTCTCCATTTTGTTGAATGACAAGTAAATCAGCATCCACTTGTCTGTCTTGTTCCTCGATCAACAGTTTTGCAAAATCTTCTTCAGCAGACTTTGTTCTTTCAGTTTCATCAGTGCCTTCAGTTTCATCTTCAGCACCTCCAGTTTCATCTTCTTTAGTTTTTGCTTCATCAGCACCTTCAGTTTCATCTTCCCCCCTTGTTTGAAGATATGCAAAAGCTTTCTTCAAATAATTTATGCAAGGTGATGATGTTGGAGAACCTGTTCAGACTTGAGGAATGTGCCAATAAGATAGACTCATGCAAGTTTAGAGCTTTCTTTGTAAAGTCTGCATCAGACTTTCTATGATCATTTTTAGCTATTTCAATTTCTTCTCAGTTTCCGTTAAATGTCGCTGAGTCTTTTTAGTTGCAATACGGGGGATGTCTTTCTTTACTGATTCACCGGTAGTCGCAACTAGATCTTGAGATGGGGAAGTGACTCCATGGTGATGAGAGTTATGACTTATCAGTTCTCTCTCATACTCTGTTGCACATAATTCAGCATCTTCTAAAATTTTCTCTTTGCTTCTCAGTATATCCTCCATACTTATTAGCTGAGAATTTATTTCCTTCAGTTTCTTCTACAGTTTCTTCATCAGTTTCTTCAAACTTATCCTACACCATCTTCCTTTGTTTTCTAGCTGTCCTTCCATCCTGATTTTCAAGTTTGCATGTACTAGGATTTGGTGTTTCTTCTTTTACTTCATTACTGACTTTTCTCTTCTTTTTTGGAGATTTTGATAGGAGAAGGTAGTTCAGTATCCTTTGTACCAAATATGGAACTCCCTTCTTCGGCCTGAATTTTTCTCTTTTTGCCTTTCTTCCTTGAACTTTTGCATCTTCATCTGAAATTTGCTTTGCCATTTGCTTGAGGACATACTTGTTCCAGTCCAGTTTCTCCTCAAACCAAATAGCATAGACTAATTTCAGCTTCTCTGTTGAAAGAGTGTAGAAATTCAATGTGTGACCAATGACATTTTTGGTTAATAGAACTGTAAAAAATGTGAATTCTTGTTTTTGTTGATGAATAGATCCGATGAAATTCTTCTCGTCCTTGTTGCTCGCCGTGACTTCCCAAAGTCTGTCCTTTTCTTCATTTTTAAAGCAAGAGATGTGAGTGCTCCCTATATATCCAAACCAAAGACTAGAGATAGAAGTTGTTCATTAACAACAATGTTTTTCTCTTGGACTGATGTCCTCAAGCTTCTTCCATCGTTGGCTCTTATGGCATTTCCTGTAGAAATCTCTGATATTTTCTGGGCACATCATTTTGACCTTTGTATCAATTAGATTTTCGAGTCCTCGAATCTTCTTGATCTTGTGCAATCTGAAGTGATAGGTTAGAGTTTGAAATTTTTTGCTTGTAGTCGTCAAGACTCATGGTGACTCGTCCATCAATGTTATATCGCTCCATTAAAAATGATTTGAAGAGATGAATATTTGAAGATTGATTGTGCAAGATTTGGTCAAAGATGTAAGAATAGTATGTATTTCTGAGTTTTTCAATACACTCATCCGTTTAAATGAGAGTCTTATGACAATCAATAAGATTTGTAGGGTTATGCATCTACTTCTTCTTTTTTAGTAGTCTCCTCGATTGACACGTGGCTTCTGGTGATTTGTCTATCAGCGCAAACGTCATATGGTAGCTGGAAAGTTTTCAATTTTTGACCATTTTGCCCTTCGTCAGCTTTTGCATTTTCAGCTTCGTTACTATGCTACAGTTTTCTTGTAGAAGTCAGTTTTTCTCTTGATTCAACAACATACGAACTGACTTAGCCTGCAAAACAGTTTTAAGTTTTCTTTGGTACCCATGTTTTCTTGGGTCCGGCTGGGTTAGTTACTGAAGTACAAACTTCAATTTCTTTGATGAGAGAATTAAACTTTCTCATCTCTCTTCTAGATAGGCCATTACGTTCAACCTTAGTTGATTTAACAAGGATTCTTTAGATTTTTCATTTTTATCTTCTTTGTGAAATCCACTAGGTCTTCTAGTATCTTGATGTCTAGAATTTTTATTCTTTGAAATTCCAAGACTGGGTAAGGGTGGGGAATTATCACTGCTTTTGTCAAATTTACTTGTTATTAATCTCTCAGCTAGATTTGGCACCTCAGTTTCAAGAAATTCATTCCATTCTTATGCTTTGCCAAGTTCTGTATCTTTTAAGTTCAACTCAAGTGTGAGTTTTTCCACCAAATTGACAAGGTCAGAGTTTTTCTGACTGAGTTCGGCGAGTGATAACTGAGTAGAAGAATGTACATTTCCTTGATTGTTTGTTACAGCTTCAAGGTTTGATTTTACATTCTTTTGTTGTTCTTCTTTGTAGATACTTACTTGCAGCAACTTCTTTCCTTCTTCTTCTTAGAGATCACTTAGTGATGGAACTCTTCTGGATTTGTCATCATATACATTGAAAACGATATCCACATCATCAATAAAAAGAGGTTCTGGATTTGTATGTGAATTTGTAGTACTGAACCTTTCAAATACTTGATCCAGAAAATCAGATACAGCGTTTGCAAACAATTAGCTAGAGGATTAATATGCCAACTTCTAATTCTAGATGTATTCATGCAGTTTCAACTATTTGCTCTACAACTGATACAGTGAGGGTTTTCAACAAATGGTATATAAGATTGCTTTGGATCACTTCCAAAAAGGAAGTACTACTCCGATACCAATTGTTGGTCCCTTGGAAAGGCTATCACAAGTTTAGAGGGGGGGTGAATAAACTTGTCACCAAAAGCTGATTTACACCCCAGGAACTGAGTTTCTCAAAACTCAAACTGAACTGGCAAACTGATGTTCAATATTACTCGGCTCAGTTTTGTTCCTACTTTTCAACTATGTATTGGAGTTAGCTAATTCAGTTTAGCTGGTGCTGGGACTGAACTAACTTGCAGCGGATAAGATCAAGCCTTTTGTGCAATAAAAGTGTCAATAAAGATTCAAATCTCCTATGTATCAGTTCTGTGCTGACTCAGTGTCTGCTGTTTGCTGAGTGTTGTGATGAATTGATAATTCAATAAATAGAACAATCACAGCACAAATATAAATGCGTAAAATAAATCAACACGTGGTTTGTTTATGGAAGTTCCGGGTGGTGTAATCCCGTACTTCTCCCCTTCTACTGTGATGTAGGAGGTATCACTAGAATCTTGAGATAACTTTTACAAAATCCTAGCCTAATGACAGTCCTTCATGACACCCTAGTTTCACTGTCCACACAGAATAAAGAAAGGTGAGATTGCTCCCTTCATGCTGCACACTGATCCTTCGGAGGTAGAATTACTCCTTCACCAGCTCACCACAAACACAAACACAGTCTGCAGACTGCACCAACAGCTGTGGCAACCAAGTTGCAACCGTATGAGGAAAGGTGGAGTTGCTCTCCTCAAACTATACATAGCCAACCCTTTGTCACACAAAGGTTAGGTTTATAATCAATCAAAAGATTAATTCAGTGAGCTATCTGATTCTTCTAGATATGACGTTGTAGCTCGTAGGTGCTTGCTTCCCTCTTAACGGGTTACTGGATCTTTCTCTGTAATCTTCAAGGCAAATTTGTTGGCTTCTCTCTTTTTAGATATGGATTCTGATTTTCTGGATCTGGATCTCATCCCTCTTGATCTGGATTTTAGATATGTGCTTTGTAAGCTTGTCCAAGATCTTCTCTTTTCAAACACTCCTCCCTTTGTATTTATAAGGGTAATGTAACGGTCAAATAGCCTTATAGCCGTTATATTTGTCGTTTTGCCAACGATCATATGTACGATCTCTTGATCTATACTTTTCTAGTTTTCAGTCCTTGATTTATCAATTCAGCTTTTCCAGATTCTCTGTTCTTCCTTGACAAGGCCTTAACTCGGTTTTCTACTCTTATTCAAAACTGAGTACCTTGTATTCTTGTCAACTGACTTCAATTGACTATGTCAGAGTACACCATTCAGCTTCTTCATTTCCTGGCAACTGATAGTTTTTGTCCTTAAGATTATTCAGCTTTACATGATCTATAGTTTAGTTTCAGGTCACCACAGACTTGCCTAATTCCTGACTTATAGTCACGACTTAATCTGCTTCTAACTGAGTTTGCCACCTCAGTTTTTCTGTCTTCACTAATCGAGTCATCACCTCGGTTCTTGATCTTCACTAATCGAAATCATCACCTTAGTTCTTCTATCTTCACTAACTGAGTCTGTCACCTCAGTTCTTCGGTTCTTGGATGTAACCTCAGTTTGCTTGCTATGACTCAGCTATTCGCCTAGTTCCTATCAATTACAATGCTTGTCTGAAACAACCTATACAAAGCTCAGATTCTATATAGATCATATACATTTTTCTCTAGACCATTTCCGGCTTCTTCTTTCATTAAGCACTATAACAGTTAGTTATGACTCCATCATCATGGGTTATAAATGAACTTTTCTAAGTGCGTGATGAATCATCATCAAAACATAAATTTTATTTTCAACAGATGTAGATCTCAAAGGTAGTTTGAGAACCACAATGAGTTATTCAACCATAGGAACATGAGCAGACGCCACATAACGATGAGGTGTAAAACACTGCTCAGTGCACACAACAATTCTGTAAGTCTGTGGATAACCTCAAGCCTGAAAAGGCTGCTGGTATGGTCCTCTTGAAGAATGACTATCTCACGACTTGTGAAAGAATGTTTGAAAGGCAATAGTGAGAGATACGGCCAGGATCTATAATATCTGAATTAGATTCCATCAGCGACAACCAGGTTATGAACCTAGTCTATCTTACCTAGAGGGAATGTCCCTGAAAGGATGACATGGATGGTAATATGATTACCATAAGGCTATAGTGACGGCTGAAGGGTGCGGGGTGTAAGCCTTGTAATTATCTTTATGTTGCCAGCTGAGCCCAGTTCTATTCAGACGATGCTTGTTATAACTTCATATCATGGCGATATGATAGTGTTGAAGACGTTGGGAAAACAGCTCGATGTTCATAGATGATATCATGATATGTGATCCCACAAGATCCATTTATGGACTCGAACAAGTTTCTCTAGACGATTTCTTTGTTTGATAATCAAAAGAGTTCGATTTAGTCAAAAGAAGGGATATGCCAAATGCGCAAAATGGCTAGTGGGAGTGTGTTATGATTTTTAAGTAAGGTATTAGATATCTTTCTCAAGAATTATTACCCCATGTCACAATCAATTAATGTTTGGTAGTTCAAGGTCTTTACGAAAGCACTTGAATTAGCAGTTCTTATTTTGGAAATAAGAATCTATGGTGATAGATTTAACTGCTGTTAGATTATGGTTTACCTATATAGATGTGATGCTAAAAGAGTTTACCATAGATCGAGACAGGGGATACTGCTAGTCGGTATTCTCAAGATCTATCTATGTTAGGACGTTAGTCCTAAAGATAAGGTGAAAGATGATGCTTATGAAAGGTTTCCTTCGCGATTGCGAGAGGAACCATCATAAAGGTAATGCCGGATGTTCATAGTTCATGAAGATTCATGAACAAGTATGAAAGTAAATCTGCTAAATGTCGAGAATATCCTTAAACAGGTTAAGGAAGAGTTCCTAGTTTATCAAAACTTGGAATCAGATAAATATAGTTATACAGACGTATATCTTGAGTCTTATGAAGGCGAGTGGGAGCTACAGTCTGGGTTTGCAGTCACTTTGATTAAGTGATACAGTGAGCTGGAAATGTTCTAGCCTATGGGTCACTGTAAACTCTACAACTTAGCCAAAACACAGCAGTGCCAAGGAGGTGCAGCGGGAGTAATACATGCATCTAGAAGGTTCATTCCTGAACCTTGTGCGGTTCTTCTACCGTTTCTATATAGCCGATATAGTAAGTTGATTCATTGTTTTAAGCAAGGACTAGGGTCTCGTCGGATATTCATGTGTGTGTTAGGCGGTTCTTTTGACTTGGTCATTTAGAGCATTATATGAAGATAGTCTGAGTCCCCACGGATATCGATCCATTCATGGCTAGGGCCGGTTGCGAGTATTGCATGAGATTCTTGTGTTTCAACTTGGTATTGTGTGTGCGAGTGATTGGTTTTAGGCCAAGTGGGAGATTGTTGAAATAGTGTCCTAAACCCAATCGGGTTGGACCGGATCCGACCGGGTCGGATCATTTCTACTATTTTTTTATGTTTATACAAATATTAAATGGCTTTTCTGTTGTCATATATATGTTCTTTTAAAGAACCAATTATGAATTGCTATATGATAACGTCCTTAGTGTTAAACTATGATAGAGAAACCATGATAGGCGATTATGGTTGAAGATATCTCTAATCACTTTAATAAGTTTGATACTTAAATGTCTCTAGGCTGATGTACTATTAAACAGGGCATTGATAGTACGAACATGCTAGCACGTATTAGATGTCTTCTGTCTTTAAGGGCATGGATAGATCTCGTCTATCGAAGTGTAAAGACACTTAGACTGTATGTGGATGTGTATAAGAGAATGCATACGTTAGACTGACCCACTTACACAGATAAGTGTCACACTATGCGACGGTTGTGTAATTATCCTTAGGACCGGAGTCTACATGGCATCACGGTGTGGATTGTCATGCTTTGACACTATCGAGATTTCCCCTAGCCACGGGGCGATCATACGGTAGTGATTGGGTGTGAAACTAAAGCTTGCGGAGTATACATCTTTGGTCGTCTGGAAATCGCGTACTCTATCAGTAGGGGTGAATATCCGAAAGGGCCTTCTTATAAGGAATGTCTTACTCTCGTGAATCTTTGCAAAGTAGAAGTAAATGAGTTACTTCGAGAGAGCTTGATATCCAGATTATAAGATACGGTCGTTGATGTTAAGACACTCGACTAACGACCGTATGGATATTATTACAGCGATAGGATTGTAAGTTACCCGGTAACTGTTTCACATAAAAGGTAGTAGTCATTGGATTTGACTCTTCCGTTTATTGGGGGTCACGGTGTGTTGCTAGACGCTATCCCGTTATCGTTAGGCATGAAGGGCATTTTCGTAATTTGCACTTTGTGTCTACGGCCAACAAATTCGGAAGCCTATTGTTAAGGGTGAAATTATATGATTTATAACGTTATATTTTATAATGTTTTCCCCCATATTCGTATTAATTGCATGGGAATTAAGTGTTTAAATGAATTATTAAGCAAATAATATTTTTAATGAGTTAATCGCAAAGTTGGTGAATTTATATGTTTTAATTAGGATTTTATGTTTATTGGAATTATGTTACGCTTTGCGTGTTTTTGATGTCATGTAGGTACTTGTTTGAGGCTAAATTGATGATCAAATGTTGATAAAACTCGAGCTAAATCAAGATAGAGAGATAATGGTGAGTTGGATTGAGAAGGAAAAGAGATAGAGTTGAAGAAATCCGTTTTTGATCGAAGATGGATCAAGGTCGGATCGAGTAACAGCGTCCACCTTGCGGCAACCCTGGACGGGCGTTTGAAGACCTTAAACGGGCGTCCAGAAGGAAAATTTAATACAGAGAGTTTGGACGCTGAGCAGACTGGCGTTCACCTCCGTCCGGAAGCTGCTGGACGAGCGTCCAAGATAGTGGACGGGCGTCCAAGCACCGCCTTAGCCTAAACCGACCTAAAAATCTATAAATAGGCGCGATTTCTCAAACCCTAGACACATAATTCGAACCCTAAAAAACCTAGGGGCAGCTTGGCTGCGTTTTTCTACAGTTTTTATCTACTTTTATGCAATTTAATTCCTAGATTAGATTAGATAGATTCATGTCGTTTATTTCATCAATTCGAGTTGCAACAAGGATGTTAAGAGGCTAAACCCTCTTGAACAAGCGTTGTGAAGCCGTCCATCAACAATTCAGTTTGATTCGTGATTGATTTGTGAGTTTCTATCTCAAGTTTGTTTCTTTTATCATGCTTTACATTGTTTTATTGCAAGTCGTATCGAAAGATGGTTGCTTTATGATTGTTTTATTGATGAAAATCATATAAACATTAGATCACCATGCTAAAAGAATAGATATTTGATCTAATTAAAACGAGAGTTATTAGATTGATTGTCTAGATTAGAAATTGAAAGATTTCACGTCTAGGTTAGAAAGACGTAATCTTTAACATCGAAAGATAGAAGATTAGGAAACGAACTTGTCTACGAGAGTAGGAGTTTATGCCTTCGATTAGGTGAATCATGACTTGAGTGGAGATCACCAATTAATCCGAATTAGATTTGAATGTTGATAGGATAGGTGGATCAATTGCTTGTTCGTTCGTTATAATTTGATTTTAATCCTTTAAACTTGAATTGCTAGATTAGTTTACTTTTAATTGCACTCTAGTTTTTTATCGCTTTCAATCTTGCCTAGCATTGGATTAATTTCCTCTGTCTAGTTACTTTTATGCATATTTGTTTAGGTTAGTTCTTCGTTTAGGTTAGTTTCGTTACAATAGTTTAGTTGAAAACAAAAGCTAGGATTCACATTCGTCTAGTTCCCCGTAAGATCGACCCGGCATTAGCCTCCATACTAAGATCCTTGCACTTGAGGTTAACCGGTTTATTACTTGTTGTTTTATATTGATAAAATCCGGGACAAGTTTTTGGCGCCGTTGCCGGGGAACCGGACGGTTGCCTAGTTTTTGTTCTAGTTTTTATTTTGTTTTTAATTCTGTTTTTAGGTTAGATATTTTCAATTTCGCTTGTGGTTAGTAGTGTAGTTGTTTTTGTTCAATTGTGCATCGCATTTAATTGTGTTTTTGTTAGTAGTTGATAGAAAATCTTAGCTCTTAACCTATACTCTGTTTTCTATTTACCGTACTCTGTTTTACTAATCGTTTATTCCCGGTTGGACGAAGCGTCCGTTTTACCGACGCCCGTCCGATTCTTTGCCGATCGGACGACGGCGTTTAGTTTCTTTGGGCGCCCGTCCTCTGAAAATTCTTCAATCCTGAATCACATCCTGACCTGCAGACGAGCGTTCATACGTCTGGACGCCCGTCCACAGGAATTCAGAAATAACGGACGAGCGTTTACATTTAAAACGCCCGTCCATCCTGAAAAACTGGTCAGACGCTCGTCCATAAGTTTGGACGTTCGTCCGTTCCTCCTTCCCTCTATCATCTTCTTCTTTTCCTCTTTTCTTTTCTCTACGTTTTAATCTTAGATTAGATTATAAGTCTTTAGTTTTAGTCATTAGTTTCTTAGTTTATAGTTCTCTTTCTCTCCTTCTTTCTTTCTTGCTCAACAACTTGATCTTGGAGCTCGGTGTATGCAAACTCGTAGTCAGAAGGGACCACTAATCTATTCCCCTGACCCCGAGCGGACCATAGTCCGACCCAATAGGCGGAAACTTCGGTTCGACGAAGGAAACGCTCTAGATCAAGAATTTGAGCATTATCTTTCAAGAGAAATCGAAAGAATAGTAATAATGGCGGCGGAAGATAGACGCGGACGTTGGCGACTATGCCATGCCTGGCACGATCACCATCAACCCCGCAATCGTTATGCCGGCCATTACGGCTCCAACTTTCGAGCTTAAGCCAGGACTTATTCAAATGATGCAAAGATCGTCAATTTTTCACGGCTATCAATCGAGAGAACCCCATACTCACCTACACACATTTCTACATATATGCGGTACTACCCGTATCCAAGGTGTAAGTGAGGACGCAATCAAGCTCAAACTTTTTCCATTTTCCTTGCGAGGGGAAGCACTAGAGTGGTATCACTCTCTCCCTTCGGAATCCATTACGACCTGGGCCGGACTTGAAAAAGAATTTTTGAGTCAATATTTCCCTCCATCAAAGACGGCCCAGTGTTTGAACGAAATCTTCACATTCCATCAGCAGGAAAATGAATCTTTCTTTGATGCGTGGAAAAGGTTTAAGTCTCTCCTGCGCAAGTGTCCCCATCATGGCTTGCCAAAGCAAAGGCAAGTCCATACTTTCTTCAGTGGATTGACCGAGCTCACCAAGGGCATGGTCAATAGTTCCTCTGGTGGGGCATTTCTCAAGAAAACACCTGATGAAGGGTGGGCGCTGTTCGAGGACATTGCCAAGTACAATTATGCCCCCTCTTATCAAGCCATTCAAGCACCTCCTCCGCCTCCCAAGGTCGAAGAGGTGACTATGCAAAATCTCGTTGCCATGTTGCAGAAGCAAATGGCAACCTCTCAAATGACAGCTTCTCAAAACTTCTCAAATCCGAGTTATCAGGCTCCTTCACCTTCACAGAACTCTCAAGTTACATCTTTGTGAAAGCTTGTTTGTCGACCGCCATATATGACCGCCAATGTCAATTTTCTTCCCTCTCTTTCGGCAAGTCAATGCTTTGTTCATGACTATGGACGACATAATCCAATCACATGCCAAGTATGTGATAGCGTGAAACACCTTGCTAAACTCGTCCTATGATTGGGCGTAATCGCGGAAGTCAATGCTTTCTCGGCCGGACAAATCGGAGATTCAACAACCAATTCTCTGGCGAAACAATTTCCAAAACCAAGGGTTTAATCAATCTGCGATATTTAATCCGAATTCAAATTTCAATAGAAACCCTGGTTATGTTCGAACCAAAGCTCAAATTTTTCCAACCCGAGGTTCAATCGAATTGGCCCGCCAATTCTAATTCTACATTTCCAAAAGCAGTCCAATCGGCCTCTCCTCAAAATCATCGAACTCTCAAGGCCCCCAATCCAACAATTTGAAACCAAGTTGGAGGAGCAAAGTAGGACAATAAAAAGTCTTGAGAGACAAATAGGGCAATTGGTCGAGCGGCTAGCGTCAAGACCCCTGGGCATCTGCCCGATTTCTTGAGAAAAAACCCAAAAGGCGGTCAAGTCGCTCAGGCCGATTTCAAGACGATCAATCAATGCACCGACTGGTACCTTCACCTCCATACGGTAGAAAGAGGCCATTGCAATGAATTTAAGTGGCACTCACCGAGTGGTCCCCTGGCTTCCAGGAAACCACTAGCCCCTCCCCGCCATTGGTAAGGCGGGAGGAAATTGAGCACCCATCATCCCTTTGGTGCATAGAAGGAAAATCGGTGGCTGATCCCCTGATAGAAGAAAGAGTTGAGATTCCTCAAGTGGCTGATCCCTTGAGGAATAAAGAATCAATTGAAAGTCCTCAGGTGGCTGATCCCCTGAGGAATGATGAGTTAAATGATAGTCAGGTGGCTGATCCCCTGACTAACAAAAAGAATGAAAAGACGGTTCGATGGAAAGATTTGGAAGACAAGGCCGTTAGTTCGCCCTCGAAGAAAGCATTTTCCGAGGAGGATTTGAAAAAGCTTCCCTTTCCACCTAGAAAGAGCAACATCCTATTGAGCGAAGATAAGAAGTATGAAAAGGTGCTTAATTTGTTGAAAAATACTCAGGTTAATCTTCCATTGTCAGATGTCTTGGTAGAAATGCCTAAGTACACCAAATTCATCAAGGATGTTGTTTCTTCTAAGAAGAAGTTGACAGAAATGGATCGGCTGATTGGTGAGGATTGCTCCATGATCAATTATGAAAACCTGCCAGTCAAGAAAGGTGACCCCGGGAAATTCGTTCTCACACTGATGATGGGAGGCTTAGTCTTCCCAAACTCCTTATGTGACCTCGGGGCATCCATAAGCTTGATGCCTTTGTCTATTTGTAATCAGCTGGGTTTGAGCAGTCTTCTAGAACCCACTACCATGAACTTGCAGTTCGCTGATAGATCTTCAAAGAAAGCATCAGGGATCCTAAAGGACGTATTGGTTCAAGTTGGTAGGTTTACCTTTCCCGTTGACTGGTATGTCTTAGATATTGAGAAAAGTGAAAATGTCCCTTTGATTCTTGGAAGACCTTTCCTATCTACAGCTAGAGCCCTCATCGATTGTGATGGTGGGCATGTGACCATTCGAGTTGGTGACCAGGAGGTGAGTTATAGTGTTTCCAAATCTATCAATGTACCTTCTGGATCTCCAACCGGCTT
Organism: Gentiana macrophylla; assembly: GCA_026214975.1. Lineage (NCBI taxonomy): Eukaryota > Viridiplantae > Streptophyta > Magnoliopsida > Gentianales > Gentianaceae > Gentiana > Gentiana macrophylla. Next base: position 42,009,135 of record CM047816.1, on the reverse strand, counting down.
TTCCATTGAGGAGACTTCTGATGACTTCAATGACTTCATGGATAAGCAAGTCTTGGCTGTAGAATCAGAATATGAGCGACTAATTGATAATCTGAATAATCATGGTGTGGTCAATCTAGATCAGTTAGCAGCTGAATTTGAGGATGAGCTAAGAGAAGAAGCCTTGGCAGTAGGACCACTAAGTAAGCTCAGCGATGTTGAGTTGAAGAGTGGTGATCTTAAATCAAGTCTAGAGGATCCTCCCGTAGATCTGGTACTAAAGCCGTTGCCTAAACATCTTAAGTATGTGTTTTTAAGAGAAGGTGACAAGCTTCCTTTGATCATCTCTGCCAAGCTATCTCGTATAGAGGAGCTTAAATTGTTAAACGTCTTGCGCAAAAATGAAAAAGCCTTTGGATGGCAGGTGGGAGATATCCGAGGGATATCTCTCGATATCTGTATGCACAAGATCAAGACGAGGAGGGTGCAAAACGAGTTAGACTGACCTCGAGAGAAGGCTCAACCCTCACATGCAAGAAGTAGTCAAGAAGGAAATCATTAAGCTTCTAGATATGGGTATCATATCGCCATTCTTTGATAGTGAGTGGGTGTCCCCGACTCGGGTAGTCCCCAAAAAGGGGGAATTACTATTGAGAAGAATGAGAAGGAGAGGAGATAGCATTGAGGCTGAATTCTGAGGCTATAGAGTCATCATCACAATGAAAGATCATTTCCCTTCCATTCATTGATCAAATGCTTGAGCGTCTAGCGAGGCACGCATTCTACTTAGCTTCTGGATGGATATTCGGGATACTTCCAGATACCCATCGATCCTGTTGACCAAGAAGACCACTTTCACTTGCCCTTATGGTACATTCGCCTCTGAGCGGATGCCATTTGGTCTATGCAATGCCCCTGCTACCTTTCGAGGTGTGTATGATGGCAATCTTTGACGGGCTAGTTGAAAAGTGCATGGAGATTTTTATGGATGATTTCTCGGTCTTTGGTCAATCCTTCGATGATTGCCTCAATAATCTTGATCAGGTGTTGTCTAGATGTGTGGAAAAGGACTTAGTGCTCAATTGGGAAAAATGCCATTTCATGGTAGATGAAGGCATAGTTCTTGGCCACAAAGTGTCAGCCAAAGGTATAGAAGTTGATAGGGCCAAGGTTGAAGCTATTGAGAAGATGAGTTATCCTAAGAATGTTCGGGAGGTCCGAGGTTTTCTCGGACATGTCGGCTTCTATAGGAGGTTCATCCAGGACTTTTCAAAGATTGCCAAGCCCCTATCTACTTTACTCAAAGAAGACGTTGAGTTCAATTTCGATGAAAACTGCAACCAAGCGTTTGAGGAGCTCAAGAATTGGTTAATATCCGCTCCAATTCTTATATCGCCAGACTGGAACTTGTCCTTTGAGCTTATATGCGATGCATCCAACTATCTTTGTTGGTGCGATTTTAGAACAAATGAATCGAAGGAAAGTTCCACTATCTATTACGCCACCACACATTGAATCCTTCGCCAAGTTAACTATACGACTACCGAAAAGGAATTATTGGCCGTAGTGTTTGCTATGGACAAGTTCCGTAGTTACTTGCTAGGTGCTCAAGTGGTCGTGTGGACTGACCACGCTGCTTTGCGGTATCTGATGACTAAAAAGGATGCTAAACCGCGCTTATTGCGTTGGATACTGACCCTCCAAGAGTTTGACGTTCAAATTAAAGATAAGAAGGGCAGTGAGAACGTAGTGGCAGATCATGTTTCTAGGATGTTAAGTGAGGAAAAGGGTGATCCTGATGATATAGATCTTTACTTTCCTCTAGAAAACATCATGTTGATCGATGGCCGCTCTCCGGGCGTCCCCATGGTATTCTTCCATCGTCAATTATCTTCATTCCCAATATCTTGACCACGAAATGTCTTATCAAGAGAAGAAGAAGTTCTTCTCTGATATGAAATATTTCGTTTGGGATGAACCTTATCTTTTTAAAATCTGCAAAGATGGTTTGCTTAGAAGGTGCGTTCCTGAATCTGAGCAACAAGAGATTATCGAGCAATGCCACAGTGGACCCACATGTGGTCACTTTGGTCCATGGAAAACTGTTGCCAAAATCTTCCAATCCGGTTTATATTGGCCCACAATCTTCAAAGACACGGAAGCTTTCTGTAAAGCTTGTGATCGTTGCCAAAGAACCGGAGCTTTGACAAGGCAGTTTGACATGCCGTTGAAACCCATCCTTGAATGCGAAGTCTTTGATGTGTGGGGCATCGATTTTATGGGACCATTCCCATCATCTTACGGTAACAAATACATCTTAGTCTGCGTTGACTATGTTTCGAAATGGGTGGAGGCAATTGCCACTCCTCACAATGATCATAAAACGGTCATGAAATTTCTAAAGAAGAACATTTTTGTGAGGTTTGGATGTCCACGTGCCCTGATCAGTGATGAAGGGACACACTTTTGCAACCGACCTTTGGAAAAAGTCCTCGAGAAGTATGGTGTTCGCCATAAAATCGGCACACCATATCATCCGATGACTAGTGGTCGAGGAGGCGAAGCAACGAGCTTGAAGAAGATCCTGAAAAGACGATTAATGATCATAGAAAGGATTTGAGTCTAAAGTTGGACGATGTACTATGGGCATATAGGATCGCCTACAAGACCCCCATGGGTACATCACCCTACCAAATGGTTTATGGTAAATCGTGCCATCCGCGGTCGAGTTAGAGCACGCAGGCGTATTGGGCTCACGAAGTTTTGAACTTCGATTCCCAATCTGTGGGAAACATCGATTGCGGCGATTGCATGAGCTGGATGAATTTAGACTCCAGGCTTATGAAAGCGCCAGGATCGAGAAAGAGAAGATGAAACTACTCCATGACGCCAAGATAAAGAAGAGAGAATTCCAGGCCGGCGAGCAAGTTCTCTTATACAATTCTAGGTTACATTTGTTTCCTGGGAAGTTAAGAACACGTTGGTCCGGTCCTTTTGAGATTATCCAAATCATTCCTGGAGGTGTTCTAGAACTACGCGGTTATCCAGATCAACCGTTTCGAGTTAATGGTCAAAGGTGCAAGCACTACATTGGTGAACCTAAAGAAAAACCTTTGATTGTTAAATTTCTCGATATTCTCGGATGTGGTGTTACAGAGGTCAATGAATTTGGCGAGTTTTCATCCGATTTATTCTCCGAGGATGATGGTATTGGTTCATCAGCAGAAGTTCTAGCAGGTAGTTGGGATATGGAGGAGTATGAAAAGAGCAAAAGCTTAAACGTCGGCAGAGGAATCGAGAAGAAAAAAATCAGCCATGGGAAGATTAAACGAGTTTGGAAGGCCATAAAGATTTTACCCCATGTGTTAGATCTCGCTTTACTGCGACCACACTCTTGATGAGAGCTTACGAGGTAGTGGCTAGCGAGAAGGTTAAATGGCCTGATCCAGTGAGCTTCAAATGTGTCGAGCTAACGACGATAACCATTAAGCGCTACTAGGAGGCATCCTAGATATCCCTTATTATATTAGTTTCTTTCTTTAGTTATTTTTCCTTGTTCTAGTTGTTTTAATCTTATTAGGATTGTGTTGTTTTTGTCAGTCAGCCGTCCTAATCTTCTACAGGGTCGAAGTGTTGTTTTGCTTACGATTTCCTCTTATCTTTATCTCTATCACTTTTACGCGATATGGTTTAATCCCTTGTATCCCCCGAGGTATTTCTTTGTTTTTCAAGTGTGCAGGATATTTTCGATAGCGATTGTGAGCTTTAGGCGATTCAGTTTTCCGGTGGATGGTCCACGATCATCGATTCGTTGAGCATTTCTGGGTGAGGTCGACCCACTTCCGAAATAGCTCCTTTCGAACAACGACTCACCTAAGTTTTACTGTTTCTTTTTATTTTTGCACACCATGAGGACATCTTTGTAATTTAAGTGTGGGGAGGGGATAAGTCGATATGTATCTATACATTTGTTTGACATGATTTTATTTTTATGCAAAAATGAGCTAAATTTTTAAAAATTTTGTTTTGTCTCGAGTGAGCAATGCATGTTTTTGTTCGGTTTGTTATATTCATTGATGCTGTATGCCGTATGTTCCGTAAGTAAGTTGCTTCACCCGATATTATTTTCCACATGCCATAGTAAATGATGAGCTATATTATAAAGTTGTACCCCTTTTGATTAGTGATGTTTGATTCCTTATAAGTCATGTGCTTAGTGCTAATGTTCATATCGTGAGATTTATGATAGTTTGTATTTAGTTCCAAGTACGATATACTGTGAATATCTAGAGGTTTGAATGTGATAAGTAATACGTAGCTAATGTCATTTGAAAAAGTTGAGTTACTAATGAAATCAATAGTGTGTGTCGGTCGTCGGTCGATGATTTGAGTGCGGTAAGGCATTATCTCGAAATGTTTTATTCCACTATGATGACCAAAAGCTCACGACAGTCAGAAAAAGCTGCTTTATGATTTGAGTAAGGTAGGGTATACCACGTATGTCCTATTCTGCTATGTGAGCAATAGCTTATTCGATGTGTGTTTAAATGTGAAATCAATTGAATCAACTTAAGAATTGGTATGAAAAGAATGAAATGAGACTTAGTTATCGTTAATCTTATCCCAGTATGAACCGATGGATATCTTTGTAGGGATTATCCTCTAAGTATGTCGGAAAGGTCTTAAATGTGTTCTATCATCTTTTTCGGGATATGTTCCGTTTTGTAGGTGCATCTTATAAGCATCTTTTATTACTAGTTTGAAGGGGTATTAGCTAGTTTTGCTTGAAATATTCAAGTTTGGATTTAGTGGAAATTTGCTATGGTTATGCACACACACACGGGTGAACTTCTAATTTATTGACTATATGGTATATGTGTTGAGATGTCTATATTCTTTCCGAGCCTTTATTTGTTTTGTTTTGCTCGGGACGAGCAAAGTTTAAGTGTGGGGGAGTTGTTAAGGGTGAAATTATATGATTTATAACGTTATATTTTATAATGTTTTCCCCCATATTCGTATTAATTGCATGGGAATTAAGTGTTTAAATGAATTATTAAGCAAATAATATTTCTAATGAGTTAATCACAAAGTTGGTGAATTTATATGTTTTAATTAGGATTTTATGTTTATTGGAATTATGTTACGCTTTGCGGTGTTTTTGATGTCATGTAGGTACTTGTTTGAGGCTAAATTGATGATCAAATGTTGATAAAACTCGAGCTAAATCAAGATAGAGGAGATAATGGTGAGTTGGATTGAGAAGGAAAAGAGATAGAGTTGAAGAAATCCGTTTTTGATCGAAGATGGACTGGCGTCCAGATCAGGCGAACGAGCGTCCACCTTGCAGCAACCCTGGACGGGCGTTTGAAGACCTTAAACGGGCGTCCAGAAGGAAAATTTAATACAGAGAGTTTGGACGCTGAGCAGACTGGCGTTCACCTCCGTCCAGAAGCTGCTGGACGAGCGTCCAAGATAGTGGACGGGCGTCCAAGCACCGCTTTAGCCTAAACCGACCTAAAAATCTATAAATAGCGCGATTTCTCAAACCCTAGACACATAATTCGAACCCTAAAAAACCTAGGGCGACTTGGCTGCGTTTTTTCTGATTTTATCTACTTTTATGCAATTTAATTCCTAGATTAGATTAGATAGATTCATGTCGTTTATTTCATCAATTCGAGTTGCAACAAGGATGTTAAGAGGCTAAACCCTCTTGAACAAGCGTTGTGAAGCCGTCCATCAACAATTCGTTTGATTAAGTGATTGATTTGTGAGTTTCTATCTCAAGTTTGTTTTTTTTATCATGCTTTACATTGTTTTATTGCAAGTCGTATCGAAAGATGGTTGCTTTATGATTGTTTTATTGATGAAAATCATATAAACATTAGATCACCATGCTAAAAGAATAGATATTGATCTAATTAAAACGAGAGTTATTAGATTGATTGTCTAGATTAGAAATTGAAAGATTTCACGCCTAGGTTAGAAAGACGTAATCTCTAACATCGAAAGATAGAAGATTAGGAAACGAACTTGTCTACGAGAGTAGGAGTTTATGCCTTCGATTAGGTGAATCATGACTTGAGTGGAGATCACGAATTAATCCGAATTAGAATTGAATGTTGATAGGATAGGTGGATCAATTGCTTGTTCGTTCGTTATAATTTGATTTTAATCCTTTAAACTTGAATTGCTAGATTAGTTTACTTTTAATTGCACTCTAGTTTTTTATCGCTTTCAATCTTGCCTAGCATTGGATTAATTTCCTCTGTCTAGTTACTTTTATGCATATTTGTTTAGGTTAGTTCTTCGTTTAGGTTAGTTTCGTGACAATAGTTTAGTTGAAAACAAAAGCTAGGATTCACATTCGTCTAGTTCCCCGTAAGATCGACCCGGCATTAGCCTCCATACTACGATCCTTGCACTTGAGGTTAACTGGTTTATTACTTGTTGTTTTATATTGATAAAATCCGGGACACCTATCGACCACACACATATGAACATCTAGCCGGATTAAAATATGGTTATAGATGATAACCAAATAAGGAAAGTTTATCTCGTACTATAAAGGTTATAGTGGTAAATTATTATGGTGGTATTTTTTATTATGAATAAATATAATACAAGATATTAATTATGTTGATTAATTAAATATACACATAATGTATGTGTGTCGAAAAATATATATGTATATGATACACATGTATTTTATAAATTAATTAATCATGGTATTATATTAATTGATTAAACATATATTTGGATATACATATATGTGAGGTGCCACTTTCTAGACTATATACGATATATTTAGTTGTGCACCTCAATTAATAGTATAAATTGTATTACTTCATATTAATATTAGATATTAATGAATATAGATTTGCACACATGTGTAAATTGATTTATGGTAATAAGAAAAATGTAATTAATATAAGATATTGACAATATCTTGGAAATATTTAATATAAGATATTAAATTAAGTGAGATAAATAAATCAAATATATTTTCCTTATTTTATTGGGAAAATGTTTTCTTCTCCTCCACTCCTAGACGGGGCGCCCCTCTCACTAAAAATAAGAGGTGGGTGTCAAGCTCTTTTGTACACCATAATTCCAAGAGCTAATAGTTCTTGTGAAAAATAGAGAGCTTCTTAGGAGAGATTTTGAGAGAGAGAAAAAGTCGGTCTAGCAACCGAATTTTTCCGGTAGCAATCCAGATGGGATTCCAGCGGGCTGTTCGTGTGGATCACCGGTAGAGGCCGAACACTTGGGTGGCTCTATGCAGAACTACTCTCCATAGACGGTCAAAGCGTCGATCTTTTAGATCAAGTAAGGTAACCACCGTCTTAGCTTATTTGTTTATTGCTTAAACGAAGTCGATCTTGGGTAAAAGGAAATCAATTTTTTGAATTCCAATGCGTTCCTACATAGATTTCTTAACAGTTTCCAATGTAGAGGCGAGAACAAATTGGTCGGCTAGGTCATCAACCTCATCAGCATCATCTCCAGCATGAATCTTGTCTTGAACCACAACACGAGCAGTGATCCCTCTGCCAATCTCCATCTGAACCCCCGGAAGCAGGTCCCAAGTGAGGAGATTGAGGGGAATGACATCAGCAATTGCTACCCTCAATAGGCTCGCCTTAATCATGTTAATAGGACATTAAGTAAACTTGGAGTCCAACCAAAAGGCCTCTTTACCTTGGTAGCCGCATGGTAAAGGCTCATGCAGAGGCGCCCTGGTCTCACTGGTGACCCGTTCACTTTCCACTTCAGGTCGCCCAACAAATTTCTCGGTAGGCTGACTCTCTGAGAGATTGGTGCCCTTGTCAGTTTCAAAAGTAACAACGGTCTAGGATTTCTTCGTAGTCTTAGATCGCTTAGGAGCTTGAGACTCCTTCGTGGACATATCCACCTGAGATCTTTTCTGAGCCCTGCCAGCTTGACTTGAGCCCATGCATACACTGGCTGTGGGTTGACTTTGTTGAATAGGAACAAATGATTCATCAACAATGGAGGCGTCTACAGTACGTGGCACCCTCCTAGGAGCTTGCTTCAATAGCTCTCTTATGGCCGTAGCAGCAGCCTCAGCAAGTTTATTCTTCTCAGAACGACGCTCATTAACATCAACCATTGCAACTGCAAAATGATTTTATCAATATTGAGGAAAATAATAAAATACAAAGAGAAGGAAAAGGAAAAATAACAAAAGAGGATTACGGAGCGGTCTTCGGTTAGGGCTGCCTAGGCAGATAGCACACTCAGAGGGAAAACATTTGCCAAAATGGCATTCTCCTACCCAGTCCGAGTCGGATTCCTTAGGCTCTATAACGACCAAAGCATTAGATATCGGTGGACCTACTATCCCTGCCCTCGCTAGGATATGGCTCCGCCACATCAATAAGGTCGACCCAAAAATTTTCCTTGTTGACTGCTCAATCTTGTCAGAATTTATAAGTGTCATAAGCCCTTTCAAAAATCGAAGCTCGGGGACATCAAGGAGCTCAAGCAATCGGGTCGACGATTTCTATTTGTGAGAATCGGCGTTAGGGAAAGGCCAGCCGACTTTTGATTCATCCTTAAGAACACGGTCTCCTCAATGATGAAACTTGTTCGGTAGATGGAAAAATAGATGAGGAGTTTTGGTCCTCAAATGGATCTGTCCTAGATCGAAGTCCCGCAAAAGGTGTAAAACTGGTTGAAAATAGAAAGAGTGGGCTCCATCTTCATAGTCCGGCATAATGAAACAAAATACATGACTTGGATGACAGCCCTCACAACGAAGTCGCTCAGCAATGCTTGGATATATTGAAACATCTTTAACATGAACGGGTCGAAAGGAGGTCTGAAACCAGTGTAAAAATGGTCGAAATGATGAATTAAGGAGTCTCCTGGGCGGCGAGAACAAATGTGATCCTCGTGTTCATCCGGTATAAACCTATCTTCCTCTTTCTCAAAGTCAAATAAATAAAACCTATATAGATTAGGATCGTTGTTGAATCGGTGCTGAAGGGTCCTAGCGAGATTTTTGCTATTCTGAAGCTGCCCGCACTCCTTTTCAAGACCTTTCTAATACTCAACTAAACGAGCGAACTCATTTTGAGGTTCAAGATTGTTGGGCTTCGGTGGTCTCCCTTTGGCCGTGTCTCCGAAAGTGGCGGGCGTGGCGACGATCTTTTTCTTCTTTGGTTTCTTGGGAAGCTCCCAAGGGAGTCTACGAGGAAGCGGTAAATTCTCATCCTCGCTTACCCCCATAAGCTCGACATAGCTGGCATTCTCCGCAATATTTGTATCCTGATCATCCGTGGAGCCACTTGTTCCAACCTTATCATTGGCCTCAATCTCAGCGGTCTGCTTGCGACCCTTTTTTTGCCTCGGTGCCAGTTGAGCTATAGCACAACCTAAACCCAAAGGATTATCTTGTGATGGTAGCGTGGCCTCCCTCTCGGTCAGCTCGTCAAGTAAGTCATCCCTCATGGGCTTATCTGAGTTGAATGAGTCATCTTCCCCTTCATCAAGTGCATAGTCATACACTTCTTGGTCTTTGTCGGAATCCCCCCTCGGGGCGTATTCATCGTCGGACATCCTAAAAAAACAAGAGGGAAAGGTGGAGTTTTAGTCACCTGGGATAATGAAGATTAAACCAGAGGGGGTGATATCACCCTTCTCGACACATTCCCTTCCGTTTTACCTCTATAAGAGAAAAAAATGCAATTGCAAAAGGGAAAGAATATATATGGGGATGAAGCCAAATACTCTACCCAAAAATCCTATCTTTAACCCCAAAAACGCAATCAATCAAGCCAATGTTGCAGAAAAAGTAAACTAGACATGAAAATTACTCAGAAAACAAGAAGAAAGTGAGGAAAGAGGGGCATAAAAAGGATGATTTACCGGTTTTGGAGATAAGTGAGAAGCTGGAAACTGGAAAATGAAGCCGGAACCCTCAAACCACAGCCGGAATCCTCAAACTCCTACCGAAATCTTCAAACTCCTACCGGAAAACTCAAACCTTCACCGAGAAACTCAAAGGTTCGCCAGAAACACACACAGAAAGTAAGAAAAAAGAAAGCAGAGAAATATGAGAAGCGAAAGCGTTATGGAGTTGAGGTAGGGGAGCTATATATAAGAAAGGCTAATGCCTGTCGTCCAGTCAGGAATCAATGCATCCTACGGTCCGGATTAGCACGGTCATTTCGAATTTGAAAACCGTCATCATTAAGGGGAGGCAATCAATGCCCACGTAACTACATGGGTGGTTATCGAGAAAATTGATGATAGGCCAAATGCCACGATCTGACCTTACAACTGCACCTCTAACCACATCTGACACCTCGCCCTGCATAAGATCACGACTGCCACAAACGTATGCCACCTAAATGAGTCCATCCGCTTAATGGCATGGCACTCATGATAGTCCACTTAATAGCACGGTCCTAAATGAGTCCATCTGCTTAATAGCATGGCACTCATGATCGTCCGCTTAATAGCAAGGTTCTATAAGTCCATCAGCTTAATACCGTGGCCGTCAGTTTCATAGCGCGACCCTAAAAAATAAGTCGCAAAAAATGACAAGGTCCTTGAAGACCAAAAGCAAAACGTTCAAACAGACATTTAGGCAATCCTTGAGTATAAAAATACCTAAGACAGGGAGTAGGGAGCCATTGATATGCCTAAATAGTGCCGTCACCAGTGAGTCCCTGGATAAAGCCTATTGAAATGCCTAAATAGTGCCTTCGCCTATGAGTCTCCAGATAAAGCCTATCTAGCGACCATGTTGGATAATGAGACCTGCAGCCATAGTGACCGCGACGACATTCAAGTTGGGGTCACCGAACTCAGGTCCCTGCTAAGAGCCTTCACACCTAGAAGGTCACTAGAAGCTCAGAGGGCGATCTGCGACCCTTAAAGAGGTCCATCAGAGACCGCACGAGCCTTTAGGGGAATGAGTGAGAAGGCGGCCTAGAGACATGATAGAGGGTAAGCTACGCCGTAGTTGGCGACCTCTTCACCCACGTAATTATGCGCCGCAATGATATGATATTAATTTTGCATCTAGCTTAAACCCTAGTTCCCCTCTTTCCTATAAAAGGAGGCCTTGTGTAATAGAAAAGACATGGGCAAGTAATAAAGAGAACAAAACTCTATCAAAATATGTACTCTTAACTATACATTTTCACCACCATTTCACCGCCGCGAAACACCATCTAGCATCACTCAAATTCATTACATAAGCCAGATATCCACCACATAAACCACCGCTAAACAACCATGATAATTTCTCGCATTATCAGGTCCGGCAACTTTGAGTTTGGACCTCTTCTTGGTTGGTTTGGTTTTCTCTGTTTTGATTGAAATATTTCCATCAGCTATTCCAGTCAGTGCAACTTTAGAATCCTGAAAGTGATTGAGTATCCTTTGAACTAGCAAGACTAGAGTCATTGTCTGAAAGAATCTTTTTTTCTTGACTTTAGTTTTCTTTCTTGGGTTGTGCTCAGCTGTGAACTGACTCATTAGCATATTGAATAGGTACTTTGGCCAGTTGAACTTCTCCTCAAACTAGATGATGTAGAGTAAGTCCAGTTTCATGCTAAAGATGTTGCTAAAAGTTCTAGTATTTCCAATTATGCATTTAGCAAACATCTGTGTTAAGAAACTAAATTAAGCTTTTGGAAGTCATGTGCTTCCTGTAAGTGAAATGTCTGAATTTGCTGTCTTAGCAACTTCTTTCCACAATTTTTCTCTCTGTTCTTTGACAACTTTGATGATGTCTGAATCCATTGATTTTTCAAAGCCAAACAGATTTATAATAGTTTCTTCAGTAACTATTCTTCTTTTGATTCACAATGGTCTTGTATTCAAGTATGTTCTTGTCGTTGACTGTAACTCCTCCATTCTCATAAAATTGACAAATGCTCTCCAAACATACACTTTGCAAGTTTATGTTGAACACGCCTTCCAGTCCTTGATTTTGCGGATCTTTTGTACAATCTGGTTTGCAAGTCTATAATTGTCGAACTTGGTGAGGAATTGATCAACAAAGATGATCAATGCTCCTTCAGTTTTGTAATCATTCATGATTTTTAGTAGTTTTCTAAAATAATTGTAAGTTGGGAGATGGAAATTTTCTGATAGTTCTTGAATGTAGAATGAGTGAGAAAGTTTGAGTGAGGACGGTGAATTGGTATAAATAGGTTTGATAAGGGGATTTGCTGGTGGAATATGAATGGGAAAGTTGTTGTATCATAAGTCACGTCATTTTCCTAGAGATACGAAAGAGTAACACTTCATGGGTGGATCGACGGTTATGACTGACGTAGGTAAAAGCTTTTTCTGACATCCGTAGAATTGTATTTGTAAAAGGGGTTTAAACAATGTATCTTTAGCTGTAAATGTCTCTCAGTTTTGTGAAATTCAGTTTTGTTTTCCAGAACTTATTTCACCAGTCAGTTTTTTGTTTGTCAGCTTCAACACTCCTCAGTTTTGGATCACCCCGTCCAAGTTTGAAATTTAGTTTTGTGGTAGTCAGTGTTGATGAGATTCCAGGTGTCAATTTCCATTCCTGCAAAACGGTTTAAGTTTTCTTTGATACCCATACCTTCTTTGGTCCTTTTGGATTTGTTTTTGAACCATGTGAGTATCGTTCCGTTTTTAAGGAATTTACCTATTCTTCTAGAGTTTTGAACATCTTTAGAAAAGTATTCATTTCCTTTAAGTACTTCTCTTGACCTCTAAGGTTATTGTGTATAATTCTATTCTTATTGTTGGATCTATCCGGTTTCACATACTTTTGTTGTCTTGGATTGACAGTTCTGTATTGAAGCTTATCCTTATGATCTTCGTGATACTGGGTTGATCTAGCAATAAGAGTAGGAGCATTCCTACATTCATCAGTAGGAAAGAATCTACTTTCCCCCTGAATCTAGCATTCCTTGAATGTGTTGGTCCCTTAGAAAGGCTGAAACCAGCTTTAGGGGGGGTGAATAAACTTGTCACCAAAAACAAGATTTTAATTCTGATTAAGTTCAATTTAAAATTGTGTGGAGTTAAGCTGACTGAGCTGAGTATAAGTCAAACTGACATATGCTGAAACTGAGCCAACCGACAGCGGATATGTTTTAGCCTTTATACAGATCTTGTTGTTACTAAGAAAAAGCTGATGAGTATGCAAAATTGAATTCTGGTGAATGTCAGTTTGTGAGCTGTGAGTGAATTGCAATCAGTTTGTTCAGTTATGCTGTATGTAAAACTTATATGAAAACAATCACAAATACTTATAAAATCAATGAGAGAAAGTAAATGCGTAGTTTAAGTAAGGCCAGAATTATAGTGGTTCCCGGTGGTGTAATCCTGTCAGCCCACTCTTCCCCTGTGATGTAGGAGGAAAATTCCACTAGAACTCTTTGAGGTAGACAGTTACAAAAAGTCATAATTGATAGTCCTTGACTAATCCCTAGCTAGCTTCACTATCTAAACAACTGTAGAACATGTGTGATTGCTGCTCTGCAACTGCTTGAAACACTTGTCCTTAGAGGGTTGTATTGCCTCTTCTCCAGCTCCACCACAAACACAGTCTACCCGACTGCTGTAACAACAACTGTCCTTGGCAAATCCTAAACCGGATTGCTTCACAGTCTAAACCTTTGATAAAAATCAAAGTTGGGCTGAGAATCAATAAATTGTATTCGATTCGGTGTGTGATCATTGATCCCAAGTCCTCTATTTATAGTGTAAGGTCCAGCGTTCATCTTGCTTGAATTTGAATTCTATCAACGTCTATATTTTCAGTTGTCAGTGACCGTTCCGACATGTCAGTGCTTCATCCAATAATATTACTTGGTTTGTAACGTTCATATGTTAATTCAGTTCTTTTGGATGACTGACCTTATAACTGAGTATCTTGATTAGTTGTAGTCTGAGTATGTCAGTTATCAGTTTGTCAACTGACTTAGAGCATTAAGTGAGTTTTTACTCTTCTTCAAAACTTAATACTCTATTCTTCTGATTTCTTTTGACTTAATCAGATTACACCATATCTATAAAAATCATCCAAGATATCATTGTCCTTATGATTCTTAGGTCTTCATACAAGATCCATAAAGTCTGTTCAGGACATCACAGATTTACCTGAATTCTAACTTTACAGTCTCGGCTTTAGTCTACATAACTGAGTTTGAGCCCTCGGTTCTTCAATCTTCAATAACTGAGTCTGTGTCTCTCAGATCTTCATTTACTGAGTTTGTTCCCTCAGCCTTCAGCTTCTAGATAAGTCAACCGAGTTTGTGTCTCTCAGAGAACTTACCTTCTTCAGTTTTGAGCGAACTTCAGTTCTAGGTTCTGAGTGATATTATCAGTTTACGTCATGATCCAGTTTTCTAGATGAATTCCAGTTTTCAGTTTTACGACTCTCTAACTATTACAGTGCTTATCTGATATAACCTATACAATTATCAGACTCAAATAAATCCTATACATTTAGTTCTAGACATCTTTTAGCTTATCACTATAACAGCTAGCTTTAGCACTTCATCAATGGGGTGTAATCAAACAAATAGATAAATAAGATGAATCATCATCAAAACTCCCCCTTTTTGGTGATGCCAAAACCCACCTTAAAAGAAAATATTAAAGATAAGAACAATGGAAAAACAAGGTAAAACTGGAAACTGGATATATCATTGAGATTCACAAAAACTGGAACAAGTTACACAATTGATAATAAGATTGATGTAAAAGCTATGCAGCTTTTTGTGTAAATAAAATAAATTTCATTTTCTAGTCATGTAACTAATATTCATTTTCTAGTTATGTATCTTCCTTGGAAAATTTTTTACACCTTCCATTTTCTCCAAAGAACTATCTTGGGAAGATCAGTGTTGTCTCTGAGGTATTTTTCAAATTCATCAACATCGATCTCCATTTGTTCCTTCTCACTCTTGTTGGGAAACTTATCTTCTTTTTTTCTCATTTTCTTGTGATTTGCCATCTTCTAACTATAATAAACATCAGATTAGAAGTAAACAATCGATTCTGCATAAGTCTTGTGCCAGTACTTTGCCTGGTATGATTGTAATCTTTATAAAACTTGATCCATAGATCTTGTGTAAGAGTAGCTCTTTTCTCTCCAGGTTTTATATATTTTAGTATGAGCTGTTCATCACTGAGTTCTATCACAATACTGACGTATGGATCAGTTGCTGATTTCCTTTCTTTAATTATGTCAATTCAGCTTTTAGCTTCTGCTTCTCTTCGTCTAACTTCAGCTTTTCTTCTTCTACTTCCCCCTTTTTGGCATCATACAACTGATTGATTAATAGATGAGTTGTTTTTTGTTCTTCTTCTATGCCTTTTTGAGAAGTTAGAACCTCCTTAAGCTGAGTTTCTAAGCCATAAATTCTCTTTAGGTGCCATTCAGCTTGAGCTCGAATTTCACGATCCTCCAGGGTTGTATTTTCAAACTTTTCCTTCAGTTTGAGAATTTCAGAGACTAAATTAGAAGTGGTCTTCTTGATAGTGTCTAGCTTTGAATGAACTGTGACATCAGTCTTTTTCCTGTAATCCATGTATGCGGATATTCTTGACAGTAGAGCATTGTAGTCTTCTTTCTGATTGAGCATACTGTCCAAGGTTGTTTGTACCCTGTTCATTTCTTCAGCTGTCAATGTTTCAATTGATCTTTTTCTTCTTGGATTATAGACTGAGTTCCATCTTCTATCACCAACCGTTGTTGATTATCAGCTTCTTTTGCTTCTTTCTGATTGTCAGTTGTTTGATCCACAACTGGTAAGTCCTTCTGTTGAGTATCAGTTTGGCCTTCTTGACCTTTAGTTCGTGCTTCTAGCTGTAAAGTTGTACTCTATTCTGCTTCCTTCCTTGAATCATCATCGTTATCATCGTCTTTCTTCTTTAAAACATCATCCGGTATAGATGATGTAACTGATTCTTTACTCTGAGCTATTTCTTCGATTCTCTTATAGCATCTGGTGAGAAATTCATCCATAGGGAATAATGCATATAAGTCTTATATTTCAAGTTTGTCCAAAAATAGCTTCTCTTCATTTTGCAAAACATCCTTGACAAATTCCTGAGATTCTTCAGTTTTGAGCTTCATCTTCATTAGATTGATGATTCTTACAGGTTCAAAGATGTATGATGATTGCTGAGATTGTTGTTACTGAGTTTGCTGCTGCTGAAATTGCTATTGCTCTTGATCAGTATCCATAGCGGAAACTTGTTTCTCTAATATCTTCTAAGAAACATCTTCTGCAAACTGACTAACTTCAGTTATCAGTTGTTGTTCCCCTTGATTTGGTGCTATCTCGTTTGAAGTACCTAAGAACAAACGTATTCCAACTGACACTGATAGGGATGACTGGTCCGAATAAGTCCATGTGTAGAAGTTCTAGGACTCTTGTAGTTGAGTGCTGAGATTTTGTCTTGAAACTGGCCTTCACTTGCTTTCCTTTTTGGCAAGTATCACATAAGCTATCCTTCTTGTAAGAAATCTTAGGTAATCCAATTACTAATTCCTTTTTGAACAGTGTGTTGATGTCATCAAAGTTGAGGTGACTCAGCTTCTTATGCCATAGCCATCTGATTTCTGATTTGGTATGCACAAGTAAACAAGTTTCTGAGACTGCTGTTGACCAATCCACAACATACATATTTTCTTGCCTTTTTCCAGCAAGAACTACTTGATATGTTGATTCACTGACAACGATGCAAAATTCTTTATCAAACATGATGCTGTATCCCATGTCACATAATTGACTTGTGCTGAGAAGATTGTAGTGGAGGCCTTCAACATATGATACATTCTTGATTGTAAGTCCATTTTCCACAAACTTCTCATATCCTTTTGTATATCCAGGTCTGTCATTGCTTCCAAAATTGACTTTAGGTCCATAATTGGCAGCAAAATGAACTAGACAGTATTTGCTACTTGTCATGTGTCTTAAGCAACCACTGTCAAAGTACTATATATCCCGCAAGACAAATTAAAAGGTTTTAGGTACCCAACTCTGTTTGGGTGCATAGAGGTCAGTTGTAAGTACAACTCTGGGGATATTTCCATAAGGTCTTCTTTGGAAATTGTTGCACTTGTATTCATATATATAAGCCATATTCCTATAGTATCTGTTTCTGGATTGTGCCTTATTTATATGAGCTCTCATGTCTTTTTGGCTGAAATTGATTTCCATGATGCTTTCTATTATTCAAAACTGAATAATAATCATCATTCTATCTATACTGAGGTCTGTGCTGACTTCTGTACTAAGGCTTCTGCTGAGGACTGGGGTAAGTCCTCTGCTGAGTCTTCGACTGAGACTTGTAATAAGTCTTTTTTCTGAATGATTATTCTGTTCGGTTTTAGTAATAGGTTTAGAGAAATTCCAATCATCATCAGTGGGAAATACTCCGCCTTTCCCCCCGACTGTGTGAATCTTTGAATGATTAACATTCTTAGATTTACACTGGCTGAAGTTTTTCTGGTTCTTGGCATGATTGGCTCTTGGAGATCTGGCATTTGATAAACCATCTATATTTCCCTGATGTGTAGTTGATCTATCTTTATATTTGGCTTTGTTATTGTGCGTAGCTGACTTCTAGGAAAACTGATGTTGAGACTGAGTTGATTCATGTGGAACTGGTTTTACAGGTCCAACATGCTTCTTAGTTTGAGGAAATTGCTCAGCTACGAACTTTATGCCAGTTTTGACATTAGGTTCAGTAGCTTTGCTAGTTCCTTCCTTTGAAGTTTGATGTGTTTGTAATCCTAGGCCAGTTCTGTCTCCATATGGCATTCCATATTTGAATCCAGTAGTTGAGCTTGACTGGGCAAAAGATTCAGTTGATGCTGCTGATGCAGTAGGCTGATACTGATTCTTTCATTTGTCAGTTCTGGTCAATTTCAACATGTTCAATTCAGCTTTCACTCTTTCGACTTCTAGAATTAGAGCCTCTTTTTCTGCTTTAATTGATTCATAACCAGCTTGTATAGTTACCAGCTGATTCATCAATTCATCAAGAGTTTATTCTAATTCTGGATTTCTAGGATTAGATCCAGTTGTAGAAGAACATGCATTTTGTATAGAAATCTGTGATGAGGTGCACCTAGATTTGGATTCACATACCTCATTAGGGTCTTCCATAAGTGCCATCAAGGTTGTGTCATCTGAGAGTCTTTCAGTGCGAGGTAAGAGAGCCCTTCTCCTGGATCTTCTTGGCTGAGTTCCGTTTCTAGTCAGTTCTGGACATTTAGCTTTAAAATTGTTGAGTATTTTGTGGTATGTTTAATTATGTTGATTAATTTTCAAAATTAACTTTTCCTATTTTAAAGCTTTTATAAGCATTTTTTATAAGTCTTTTTGTTTTTACAAACTAAATTAAATAATTTATTAATCTTTCATGATTTATTATTCAAATTATTTAATTATTTTGGTTATATAAATCTGCTGGATCAATTAAATAAGTCCTAATGTCTAAAGCCAGTCCAGTCCGTCTATTTCTTCAAGTCCGGCCCAAACTTCTTCCAACTCTGTGTTACATAAATAAAAAGAATCGGCCTCTTTTCATTTCAGCCAAATTATGAAAAACCTAACCCTTTCTTCACCTCTCCGCCGTTTACACTCTGAAGCCTCTCAAATATCTAGCTTTGAATGATGAATAAATGTTTTCCCGTGAAATCTGCTACCGAGTCTCCTTTACTACCTTTCTGTGTCTTCAATCGAGCAGTTATTGCTTCGATTCTATAGATTTTGCAACCCGGTCTTGATGAGAAATCGTGGAGGCTCAATCCTTCCCTTCCGAATCGATTTTGGTGCTACCGTTCCTTTATTGCCTCGATTCCTTTTTTTTATATTTCTGTTGATTATATGCTCTAATGATGAAAATCTTGCAGATACGATCTGAATAAGTACTGTGGCTGCCGGTCTAGTCTTTTGATGCTCAAAAGGAAGGTGAATCAGAGATTTGATCTCACTAATTCTCCGGTGACGGTTCAGTGCAAAAAGGTTGTATCTTTTCTGATATCGTTTCTTTATTACTCTGATATGAACTGTTCATCTGCCCTGATTGTATGCTATTGAAGGTTAAATATGGAAGGTTTGACTTTCCTCCAATTTTGTGACTAAAACGAGCCATTAAATCGATTTTATGGACTGCGCAAATAACTCAAAAATCAAGGTGATACCCTTCAGTTAATATCGAATATTCTCGCTTATTTTTCTCGATTTGAATTCGATTCATCGCCTGATTTTGTCTTATTGGCCGTTTTGCGAGTACAACCATGAAACACGTTTATCACGTGATGTCCGTTCGATGGCGATTAATGGTCGAATGTATACACCAATTCACCCTGATTCACCGTGGGATTGAATTATTTCCATTTCCGTAAATCGGTGGTGCTCTTTACAATGACTCAAAGATTCACAAACCGGTGAATCCCTACCCGGTTTGCTTAGGTATAAGGCTTGACCCTTCTTGGTGTACGGATTAGGTAATTTGACTGAGGGTCTTACACCCTAGGAAGTCAAGGGTCGAGTCAATCTTGAGGGTAGTGACGCTTTAAAATTAAATTCGCACCATTTGGCATCATATTTGGTTCTCGAATTTGGTTTTAGGATTAGGTCAGGTTCAATTGAGGTAAGTTGCTAAATGTGTCAAATTGAACCATGACCAAATCGAGTGCCTTTCCACTGTGCTATTGAACTGAGTCAAAAGGAAGTCAGTCGGTTTAAGTGATTGCTTAATTAACCAATAAGTAGGCCCAACCAATCCAAGATACTTCTCTCTTAATTGCCTAACGGCCCTCCTTTTGAGAGTATGCATAAGACTTTGGACCTCGCACAAGCGTCGGTTAATTATGGCCGGAAAATCACGCAATTGAGTGCCTTGGATTTTTAAAGATTTCCTTTTGATCCCGCTCACACAGACACTTGGAGGTTCAAGCTATACCTCTAGGGCTATAAATAGCAAGTCATATCACACTTTGATTGCAACAACTCAGAATAACCTTCTTGAGCAATCCCACATTTCACTACACTGCAAAATTTCTCTTTTCTAGTCCTTTTTGCAAACAC
This sequence comes from Gentiana macrophylla, assembly GCA_026214975.1. NCBI lineage: Eukaryota > Viridiplantae > Streptophyta > Magnoliopsida > Gentianales > Gentianaceae > Gentiana > Gentiana macrophylla. Next base: position 41,989,072 of record CM047816.1, on the reverse strand, counting down.
AGAAGTTGGAAGCTTGATAATCTTGTAGATTGATCAAGCTGCTTGTGATTCTAGTCTTGGCTATTGAAAAGTAAGGTTCTGATCAATAGCTTTGACAGAACTTGTTGAATTGAGGTTTCTGTGTTCCTTGTGCCTTGGTAACACTTTAGCTTTGACAAAATTTCTCTTTTCTAGTCCTGTGTTTTGTGTGATTTGTGATTGTCTAGATTAGTTTGATAGTAGTCTTGTTGATACTAGTCTTGCTTGCTTTTTTGAGTCTGTTCATAGAGTTAGAACTCTGATTTTGGTGATTGGCTCTAAGTTGATCTCAGCTTTGACAACAGTCTGATTGTTCTGCAGTACCAAATCAAGACTGACCGGTGGGTTCTATTGTCATTTCTGTGAGTCTGATTTGAACCAATACCTTAAGTCTCAGTTCTTGTAACAGACAGAAGTCTGCTTGATTCTGGTCTGAGTGTTTTGTTTTTGATTCCCTCATAAACCTGTTGGTTCCAATATTGATCATCAGTAGACTTCATTGTTATCGATAATCAAAGTTGGAACACCCCATATGTGTTACATTTGATCTTGTTGTCTGTCCTTTTTTTGGTGAATCCTGAATCTGCTTTAATTGTCTGCACCTGCTGTATTGCTGGACTTAAACCTGCCAAACATAGCATCTGATCTGATCTTGTGAACAACCTGTAATAGTGTAGGCTGATAATTAGTGCTGAACATTGTGTTCAGTCAGAATAAGATTCAGGTCTTATAATTTGGTTGTTTCAACCTAATTATCCCACTTGAATCTTGACTGAAAGTTCAGTCTTGATCTGTTGATTATTGTGTTGTATCAGTTTTTATCCCTGCTGTATCCTTTTTATCTCAGCTGTGTCTGTTCTATTGGTATAGCCTGTTTTGTATTAAACTTAATATAGCTTTATCTGTTGAACCTTGTAATAGAACAAGTCTGCTGAGTTTGTGACATCTTATCTTGCTGATTTTGTTTTGCAGAATTTGTAATAGTGCTGGTTTGCCTTGTAGTCTGTTTCATTGCACTTTCTATCAACCTGCTGAACAAATATTTTGTTTATTTACTTCAACTCTGTTCCAGAGTCCTTTTTCTTTAAACAAGTGTTTGAACCTTTTTGCTTACACTTTTTAAACGTCACTGAATCCTTTTTATCAAATCAGTTCTGCTTTTTTTTACTGAACCTTTTTTTTGCAACACTGTTTTAATTGTCACCACATGATTTAAACTTAAACAGATCAACTTGCAATCTGTTCAATTATATTAAGCATATAGCTCTTAATTAATTTGCTGATCTGTGAACATACTTGCAGAATGCTATTTTGGGTTATTTGATTAACTTGAACCAACTTGATTCGATTTATCAGTTTTGTTTCTTTTTTAAGTGTTGATCATTGAACAAATTTGTGGCATTGTTTTAATCACAATAAGTTAATTACTTTTGATCACTAAGGTTTTATAACACAAGCGAATAACCGACTAAGTTTGCTTCCGCCTTAGTTGTTTAGTACTTGTGCTGATTTATCGAAAAAGAGTTCATAAATTGGTTAACACTCTATTCACCTCCCTCTAGAGTGTTTATTTGCGCATTATCGATCCAACAATTGGTATCGGAGCGAGGTCACCTAGTGATCAAGTTCTTGATATCACTTTGTTTGATTATTTTTTTTTCTTATTATTTATTTCCTCGATTTACACTTGATCTTGAGTTTTTTGCAGAATCACTTTTTCAATCAAGTTAGATCATCAACAGCCGGCTCATCACTTTTCTAAGGGTTCGTTTACGATTTAGATTCACTGGTTTCACACCCCTTACGCTATCACTTAATTTTTGAGGCTGTAATTTAAATAAATTTATTTAGGTTATCTCACACACCACATCGTTTACTTTCTGTCCGTTATTAATTGTTTCTTGAGATTCCATAATAAAAAAAAGTAAAAAAAATAATAATAAATAAAAAAAATCTTCATCACATTTATCATAGACTTTGCATTGTACACTACATCAATTGTATTGTTCATACTTGCATTGTAAGTGCATTTCATATAGACTAGCTCATTGTTTTCAAAGTTTTTACTTGCATTATCTTCCATGGCATCTACCATGACCCCACGGGAGGGCTTGTCCTTGGCAAGATCACCTTACTTTGACGGGTCCGGGTATATGGAATGGAAGAACTCAATGCGGCTTCACATTGAGTCAATGGACTACCAGTTGTGGAGAATCATTCAAAATGGTCCATTGATTCCTATGAAGTCCGTCACTGAGGGTGGGACTACCATCCAAGTTGCCAAGCTTGACCATGAACTCGTTGATGATGACTTTAAAAAGTTGTCATTAAATTCGAAGGCCATGTCCATCCTTGTCAACTCCCTTAGTCCCGGAGAGGCTCGTGCGGTTAACTCATGTAAGTCTGCCAAAGAAATTTGGGAGACTCTCACTCAAAGGCATGAGGGAACTTCCCGAGTCAAACGCTCTAAAATTAACGGTCTTCTAAGAGCTTTTGAAATGTTTAGAATGGAATCGAATGAAACCGTTAAACAAATGGACACTAGGTTTAACGACATAGTTAATGCACTAGAGTCGTATGGTAAGCCAGATCTCGAATGAGGACCAAATCCTCAAGATTTTTAGGAGTCTTCCTCCCGAATGGGATTCCAAAGCGTATGCCATTGAGAGAGGTAAGGATGCCGACGTTCTCACGAAAAGACAAACTTATCGAATCTTGATCGCTCACGAGATGCACCTTGAAGCTCGTAAGCATGATAGAAACCTCACTATAGCACCGCTCTTGAGCTCACCAATCAATCGAATCAATCTGAGTCATCCGAGAGTGAAAGTGACGAAGAAGTTGCTATGGCGTTCCCGAAACTTCAATAAATTTTACAAATTCCAAAAGCAAAATTCTAAGGGCGCCAAAAAGCATAGTGGAAAGCACCTGGCAATAAAGAAAAGGATTGGACCACAACTGCACAATGCTACAAGTGCAAGGGATACGGACACATCTCAAATGCTTGTCCCAACGTCAAAAAGAATAAGTCAAAGCATAGCTCGAGCTCAAAATCCAAGTCTCATCACAAGTCAAAATCACATCATCAATCCAAGAATGAGACTGAAGAAAAATTTAAAAAGAAGAAAGCTATGGTGGCTACGTGGTCTGATAGTTCCGAGTCAGACAATGATAACAAATCTGTTGCTTCCAAGCGAGCTACTTTCTGTCTCATGGGTCACTCTCAACCCACATTCGATAATTAGAGTGAGGTATATTTATCTTCAGTAGAAGAGTTGGATGACCAAATAGAACAACTTAGGACAACTCTAAAACTTAAAAACGAAACGATTAGTGAACTTAAGAAACAACATAACGATGAAACCGTGTCACTAATCAGCACTTTAAGTCACTTAAAGCTTAAGCATCAAGACACCGAAATTGAGATTAATTCCTTAAAGCAAGAGGTTGTCAAACTTAAACAAGTCGTTTCAGGACTTGAAGAGGAGAATTCTTTACTCCAAGGACAACTCTCAACACTAAAAGGAAAAGGGAAGGAAGTAAGTGGTTCGGGGAACCAACCCAATTCAACTCCCCCTGTCTCAACTCCGGAAAACTTGACGCCTAGGCCAATTGCCTTAGAGTATGCTACACAGCCCCCACTTAAAGCACCGACACCACCAAAGAACGCTTCATCAACACGTTCACACAATTCACAGCGTTCCTCTTCACAAAACCATGCATATATGTATGATCGTAGAGGTTCAATGAGCTATGCTCACCAGAACCAAAATCATCATACTAACTATGCTACACCTAGTTTCTACGCACCTACATTTCATGACCCCCGTATACACCAAGCACCCGACTACACGGTTAAGCAACCTCAAGTTGACCTTTACTTGGTCAATTTGCTATTTTGGCAAGATCAGATTCTGAGAATGCATCAGAACACATACTATCCAATCCACGTCACTGTGATCAGTCAACTCAGTCCACTTGGACTAAGAAAACTGGACATAAACCAAGGGTACGAAAAGTATGGGTTCGGAAAGATTCTAACTCCGAAGGACCCAAAGTGTAAAGGGTACCATAGTCTATATTTGTTTTGCAGGTCACCAACTTTTATGTGCTACAATGACATATATGGCATAATAGTGCCTTAAATAAATGATTGAAAAGCATTTGATATCATACACCTTGATACCAAAAGGGAAGTCTCTTATACACTCTTATATTATCGTATTTTGTGGTTCATAACTTTCAACCCTGCCTTTAAAACCTTATTTGATTAATTTCAAACTAAGGGGGAGAAAGTAGTGTTATAAAGCTTTTAAAAGTTGAACTATTTTTTATTAAAGTCTGAAAGCTCCAATTAAGGGGGAGCTTGTATTTAGGGGGAGTTATACTCTCAATGGTTTTAAATCAATCCCTTAAAAGCTTCAAATGTGTTATTTTGAAAATAAATCAAAGGGGGAGAATGTTGAGTATTTTGTGGTATGTTTAGTTATGTTGATTAATTTTCAAAATTAACATTTCCCGTTTTAAAGCTTTTATAAGCATTTTTTTTATAAGTCTTTGTTTTTACAATCTAAATTAAATAATTTATTAATCTTTCATGATTTATTACTCAAATTATTTAATTATTTTGGTTATATAAATCTGCTGGATCAATTAAATAAGTCCTAATGTCTAAAGCCAGTCCAGTCCGTCTATTTCTTCAAGTCCGGCCCAAACCTCTTTCAACTCTGTGTTACATAAATAAAAAGAGTCGGCCTATTTTCATTTCAGCCAAATTATGAAAAACCTAACCCTTTCTTCACCTCTCCGCCGTTTACACTCTGAAGCCTCTCAAATCTCTAGCTTTGAATGATGAATCAATGTTATCCCGTGAAATCTGCTACCGAGTCTCCTTTATTACCTTTCTGTGTCTTCAATCGATGTAATATTCCGATTTTCTAAAGCCACAGACGTGTCATTTCATAAAACGAAATATTAGGTTCGATTCCTTTTATTCGAGTTTAATTATTTAGTTAAATATATGTAAAGTTTTGAAATATATGCATATATTTAAGGGGAATAAATCTGATTTAATAAGGGTGATTAAGGGAAATCATTGAAATTAGGTAATTTTGAGATTTTCCCTATTTAAGGAAAAATCATCCTAATCAGCCCCATAATCTTTTAATCAGATTTTCCATCTCCGAACTCACCTTCGCGTGTGAGAGAGCAGCAAGGTTAGGGTGAGAGTTTCGTTCATCGATTGCTAAGTCAATTCTTGACGGTTTTCGATCGTAGTCGAGAACCGGAATCGTTGTGAAGAAGGCAACGTTTTGATTGCAGAAAGTTGGAGCTTTGATAAGAAAAGGATCAGTTTTGCTGCTGTTTTTCTGAGTTTGGAGTTGGGCTAAGCTTGCTTAAAAGGTAAGAAGCTCTTCCTACGGTTCAATTAATGTTATTGTAGTTTAGATCATGTTTTATGATGCGTAGATACAAGAAAGATGTGCTTTTTCGTTGATAAAAGGATCATAGACGTTTAGAGAAGTTTTCTACGATTTACTGTGTTGAAACGAGGTTAATTAGGTTAGAAACGGTTCAGAATTCGAGCCGGGAAGATTTTAGCGTTTTGGGAAAAACCCAGGCGGACGGGCGTCTGCAACCCTAGTAACTCAAACGGGCGTCTGCACTAGGAAGACGGGCGTTTGAGGTCAGATTTTTTATTCAGGATGTAGCTGTTTTTGACAGACGGGCGTCTGAGGTTAGTGGACGGGCGTTTGGTTATGGACGGGCGTCCATAGGGTTTCAAACGGACGTCTGGCCTGTTTTACCTTGGTTAAACTATTTTAGCGTTTCAGCTTGGTTTTTGGCTTCATAGTCGTGTTTTCAATGTTTTAAACCTTTAATCCTAATATGTTAACATTAATTAAAATATGAACAAGCATCGATTGGACTTCTGATTCATTCAGTTAAAACACCGTAAGTACTCTTAAAGGGAGTTGAAGTACGGATCCGTCGGAAGGACATGAAAGGGCTTGTGCTTTGATGAACTAGGGTTCATCAAAGTCTGTGTAATTGATAGGATGCATTGTCTAGTTGTCTAAGTGAGGGAGTAGAGTTGATAAGGTGAGTATTATTCTGAAAACACTTAGGTGACTAGTTAATTCACATTAATAAACATAAGTGTAGTAAAAGCTAAAACGTCATCTATTCTTGGTTAGGCACTGATTCAAATCGGCGATGTGATACGTTCATACAAAGGTGGACAACGCTACTGGCTCAAAAGGCTGAAGGGTAGTGGAGGAAATCCATCGAACGTTTATGCATACCGGGGAGATCCCGGGACTACCGGTGCTATTCACCGTAGTTGGCAAGTATATCTCGTGGTGGAATTTTCACCACGCATTGTGTCCTTGAGTAGTGATGTAACAAAGATAAGCTAAGCTAGAAACGTATAGTCCTGACGTGTCGATGGGCATGGAGTGAACCCTAAATTGAGTCGGTCTCACTAAGATAATACCTTTAATAATAACATTAATTGAATTGTAGCATCTACTTCTTACTTTGTACAAATGTACTTACCTCAAATGCATGTTTATTTATGTGTTTGGGGGAGAGAAGACGAACAGGTAAATGAGGAGTTCGAGGAGGACTTTGATGACGACGTTTGAGGACGCCGGAGTTGAAGACCTTGTTTATTATTTATTTATTTACATTTATTTCATAGACTTGGATTATTATTGAATCTTGTAGTTCCCTTTTAGTTTTTAAGATTCGTACTTTTGGATTCGTTTGGTTTTTTCGATGTAATAAGTATTACATTTTATTCTACCTTTAGTATTTCTATTCTTGGTTATTTGGAAAAAAAATTAGCCGACTCTTTTTAGCTTCCGTTTGATTTAATTTGATACGACATAGTAGAGGCTTACGTGTAATATTATTTATTTAATATTATGCGTGCCGAATGTCTCGATTTCCGGAAAAGGACTCGGTGTCCGGGAATGGGGCGTTACAGTTGGTATCAGAGCGAAGCGTCTTTTAGGCTTCCCTTCATTTAAGATGAGTTTTCTTTAGATCTGTTAGTAACGTTCTAGTTTTCTTTGATCATCAGGATGTTGTTCACGAACCTGAGCAGTCTTTCAAGCATCGAGAGTTCGACGAGAAAGTCCGACACCAGTTGTTAGAGGCGGTTTTGTGAGGCAGAATCCTTCACCACACCCCAGCCCCACTCCACCCCCTCATACTGCAACCCCTACACCAAGGTCTCAATGGAGTTTTTCACCGCAACCTCATCAGGAACAACGCCCACAATGGCATGTGGGAAATTCGGTTCAGTTTTCATTGATAAGTGATGTTCCAGCGGGTTTAGTACCGCCACCAGTGAGCTACCCTCCATCGAGGTATAACTACATATATGGAGAACCAGGAGAAACACCTATACGAGTCACTGTAGTGGGTGACATTCCACCAGTCTACATACCCCCAGCAACTAGTATTTATCCACATCCAGTGAGCCACCCCTCGCCACCAGTTTTCCATCATCAGCAACATCAGACCTTTTACCCTCCTCCAGTGGGTCATATCCCTCGACTTACTGTACCACCTTCACCCCGTTTTGACCATCAACAAGGCTTTTGTTACCCACCCTACGGTTTCCACCAACACCAGTACCAGCAACAAGGGATACCTTTTGGATACCCTCCAATTTATCCGCAAGCTCCACCAGCTTGGCCGGTTTTCGAGCAAGCACCACCAATTGACTAGTATACGAGGTTGAGAAGAAACAGAGTTCAAGACTTCTTTGGGAACGTGGAACATTCCAAGGTTGAAGAATGGTTAAGAGGCTTCGAGAAGGCTTGCAGGAACATACATGTTCCTAAATCTGAGATGGCCCAGTTGGCGGTTAGTTTCCTTTTGGGCGCAGTTGAAGCTTGGATTGATGCTATACAAAGTAGTAATGGCAAGGTAATGGATTGGGAGAGCTTTAAGGCCATGTTTTATAATGAGTATTTTCCAGAAACAGTGCAGACAGACATGGCAAGTCAGTTTCTAAAGCTTAAGCAGGGTAACTACATGACAGTAACTCAGTACACCAACAAGTTCAACGAGTTGGGGAGATTCTACCCTGAGCTGATGAAAGTAGAAGGGAGAAAGATGGCTCTGTACAAGGAAGGCTTAGCCTATCAGATACAGTCGGGTATGTTAGGTTTCACAGCTAAGAATATGGCTGAATTGTTGAATAAGGCCTTGGAGGTTGAGACCTTCAGGAAGAAGGCCACGGCTGTTATTGGGAATAAGAGGAATTTTGGCACGATTCAAGGTAATAGCCGGGGAGCACCGCAGCAAAATTTCAAGAAGACAACAGCCCCTGCAGCGAGTAAACCTCCAACCGGAGCACTTTAATGCTCTAAGTGCAACATGAACCACTCATGTGAGTGTAAGGCTAGTTCAGGTGGCTGCTACTACTGCGGAGATTTAGGGCACTTTTCCAAGATGTGTCCAACAAAGGGGAGTTCGAATATTCCGAGACAAGGAAATGGGAAAGGCGGCCCAAGTCGCCCAGTTCGAGTGTTTGCAGTGGATGCTGAGATGGCTGAACCAGAGGACAACGTTATTTCAGGTACCTTTTGTTTATGGTAATTTATTTGAGTACCTCTATAGCATGATTTAAATCATGTTTTATTTGTGTTTAAATAAATGAATTCACGTTCTAGGTACAATAATGTTAGATAACTTAGTGGTCACGGCATTGTTTGATACGGGAGCGTCTAATACCTTTGTGTCAACTAAGATAGCTAAGAAGCTTAACTTACCAATGGAACCTTTAAGAAACACTTTGGAGATAACAACACCCTTAGGGAAAGTGACTAAGGTAACCAACTTGATGCCGCAAGTAGATGTTCGAGTTGGAACGTATCGTTGCAAGAGTGACTTAACGGTTTTGGACTTTTCAGATTTTGATGTGATTCTTGGAATAGATTAGCTATCCGAGAATTTTGTCCATTTGGATTGTAGAGAAAATAGAGTGACCTTTAAGATACCGGGAAAATCAGATAAGACTTATCAGGGGAATGTTTATAAGCCCGTAGAAGAAGCGTCACCCTATAATTTCAAATGGTTAAGGTACATGCGAGTTTGTCGAAAAGGTTGCGAAGGCTACTTGTTGTCGCAGAGATGTGGAACAAGTGAAGCCTAAGTTAGAGGAAACCCTCAGAGTGAACGAGTATCCCGAAGTGTTTCCGGAAGAGTTACCGGAAACATGCCGGATAGAGAGATTGAATTTGAGATTAAGTTGATACCCGGAGCGGCGCCAGCTTGCTAAGGCACACCTATAGAATGGCACCGGCTGAATTGAAGGAGTTAAAAGCACAACTTAAGGATATGCTTGAGAGGAATATAATTCAGCCTAGTACTTCGCCTTGGGAGCCCTGTGTTGTTTGTTAAAAAGAAAGATGGTAGCATGAGGATGTGCATAGATTCTTGAAATACCGAACAATCTTACCATCAAGAACAAGTACCTTTGCCGAGGATTGATGATTTGTTTAACCAATTTGCAAGACAAGAGAGTTTTTTCCAAGATTGATCTTAGATCGGGTTATCATCGATTGAAGATCAAGGGAGCGATATATCAAGACGGCTTTCAAGATGCGAGGTATGGACATTATGAGTTCTTAGTCATGCCTTTTGGACTCACTAATGCCCCATCTCGCATTTATGGATTTAATGCAGCGTGTTTTCATGCCATACTTGGATAAGTTTGTGATAGTGTTCTTAGATGATATCCTAGTGTACTCTAAGGATGAGAAAGAACATGAAAGACACTTAAGGATAGTGTTGGATACTTTGAAGAAGAACCAGCTGTATGCTAAGTTTTCGAAATGTGACTTTTGGTTGGATCAAGTGAGTTTCTTGGGTCATGTCATTTCTGCAGATGACATTAAGGTTGATCCCGCGAAGATTGAAGCAGTTGAGAAGTGGTCCAGACCGACTACCGTTTCAGAGGTTAGAAGTTTGCTCGGTTTGGCTGGCTATTATAGGAAGTTTGTACAAGACTTCTCAAAGATAGCTACACCACTTACCTGGCTCACTCAAAAGGATGTGAAGTTCGAGTGGACCAATGAATGTGAAGAGGCTTTTGAAACACTGAAGAAGAGGTTGACTACAGCCCCAGTTTTGGCAGTTCCGGAGATCTTTGATAATTATGACATTTACACGGATGCTTTGGGACAAGGTTTGGGTTGTGTGTTGATGCAGGGAGGGAAGGTGATTGCTTATGCATCTTGTTGGTCCTAGAGAAGGGTGAAACTATAGTCAGAGGGGGGGGTGAATGACTATAGTGGAGTTTCAAAAACTTTTCTTCTTCTAATTAAAAGCTTTTGGGTAGCGGATAAGTCCCTTCTTACTATATTGTTTTCAAATCGGTTTAGACAGTCACAGATGCAAATTATGATGTATGCAAATAAAATGAATGCTGTAAAGTAAATTGCAGAAATTAAATTGATACAAGGCTTATAGTGGTTTAGGGTGGTGTAATCCCTTAATCCACTCTTCTCCTGTGATGATTGGAGGAATTCACTAATGTTTTCACAGATAATAGTATGATTGTCCTTGGCTTCCCAAGCTTCACAATCTACAAGACTATCACTCCTTGACTGCAGCAGCTTCAGTGATTCAGTCTTCCTTTTGTCGTTCCTTAAGATCAAGATCCTTCAACAAACTATCACAGATTCAACTCCTTCTCGTTTGCCTCGATTCATTTGCTTCGGTTTGATGTGAATGTGATTCACACACTTGCTTGATCAATCCTCGCCTGAGTATGACTTTGTAGCTTTGAAGTCCGAGTTGATCACTAGATGTATCCTTGTAATTTCAGAGAGAAGGTTTTTCAAATTGACAGAGTTTCTGCTAGATTTTTCTTTCTACCTTGTTTATTTCTTTTTCTGTCAATTCCGTCCGTTGGCTATATTAATGAGGGAATAATCCTTGATTTTATTCTTGATTCCCCCTTAATTGTATTCTCCTTAATTTCAGTGATCGGATTCTTTCTTCAAACGTATAGCAGATAATCCGTCCTTGATTGATCCTTTAATGATTTGAGCATTTAATGCATGATCTTCTGAAACTTCATCGTTTATCAATTCTGGCCTTGTAGATGTCTCTTCGCCGTTTCTAGAATGGTCGAGTGAGCCTACTGACTCAGCCGTCACTTCTTCTTCGCTGTTTTGTTTTCTCTTTGCCGAAAGTCAGTTTACTCAGCCGATTCATTGTTTTCTTCTTTGTTCTAGCATTTGGAGAGTCTTTGAACTTCACTGATCCTTGATTTGGGTGAGACCAGTGTACACCAAATTTTAACATTTGAGTTTTATCATTTAAAACATAACTTAGACTTATCCAAGGTCATCACAGACTTCCTTGGTTATAAGTCAGACCATAGTGTCTCATTTCTTCTCTGCTGGTGCTTGGATGGCTTTCCTTTGCCGAATATCTGTTTTGCTTTGCCGTCCTACCAACTAGTACAATACTTGTCTGACTCAACTTATACAACATGTCAGACTCTAAGTAAAGACTTATACAGAGAATTCTAACTTATTTCAGGCTTGCTATAACAGCTAGTATGGCCATCATCAAAACATAATAAAATGTTCCTAACAATTTCCCCACTTTTGATGATGCCAAAACCTCATAAGCTTTGAACATAAGTAATCAAGATTTTCATAATACACAATGAGATAAAAAGTTCAACAATTTTATTCATCCATCGAAGGGTAATAATTTCTAAGACTTTATTCAAGTGTTACAAACTACATTTTGCTTAATTCAGCCTTGTACCTCTTGAATTTCGTAGTTTGAACCTCTTCCATGTCTTTCCAAATAATTTCTGAAACTTCCACTTCCAAGAAGCCAAAGTCAGTATTCAGATACACCCTGAAAACTCTTTTGACAAAAAGTCTGCATTGAAATCAGGCATGGTCTCATTTGCCTTAGGTTCTCCAAAATATTTTTCAAGTCTTTCCCTAGCCTCAGCAATATGTGAATCTGCAAACTTGAGGCTTTTGTAGAGACTCCACTGCTTCTTTCTCCCCATAGGGTTGAAGAATTTTGCCATATATTTGAATTCCTCTTGCTTTTCAGCTGGCAAGTCTTCTGGTCCTTTTGCAGATAGTGGTATGGCTGAGCTTGGTTTATTGTTGGCTTGTTTGAGAAGTGCAAATTCTCTTTTGACTTCATTGTAAAGTTTGGCCATATCGGTTCTCATCCTTTCATCCTGATAGCTTAGCCAATCAGCCCAAGCTTCATCTTGTGAGGAGTGAGGATAAAGTCCTTCCTGTACTCTGAAAAATTCTCTTACATGGTCCAAAGACATCCGCATCATATTCTCTTTGCTTTGGTGACCAGTGTAAGTTCCATGCTCTCACCAAGATATATTTGAGCTGCTGCTACCTCTCTGCTGGTGTTTCCTCCGTGTCTTGAGTCCAGTTGGTCGACAGATCCTCTTTGCTTTGACTAGATCCAGGCCTTTGCTGTCTGCCGGACCTGTCTCTATCATCATCTCTTCTTTGCATAGGGTGAGGAAATCCAATGCAGGGTTCCTTTAGGGCCTTTTCCCTTTCTTCTCTGACCCTTCTTTGCTGTTCTTCTGCTTCATTTCTGATTCTTATTTCTCTGTCTCTTGCTCTCAGTTGTTCCTCAGTGAAATTTGGAGGTCTGATTGTTGATCCTTCAGGCTTATCCAGTTTTCCCCTTTTTGGCAAAGATCATCCCTTTGCTTTGAGTAGGATGCTATTGGTGGCCTCTGCCGTTCAATCGAGAGAATCAAGTTTTGATTCAATAGATGTGAATCTTTTGTTATGATCATTCAATTTCTCATTGACACTCCTAAGTCTAGTGCCAATAGCTCACGCCGCTTATTCGTTTTCTTGGGAAATGTGTTGCCTGAGGCCTGCAAGACTGTTAGTGATATTGATGTTGAGTTGCTTCATCAGATTTCCTTGTTGTTGAACAACAATCTTTTGTGCATCAATGTATTCTGCAATGGCCTCGAAACTTGTTTTCAATGGAGGAGCTTTTGTCATTAAAAGTCAAGTAATGGATCCGAGAGACATTGCTTGTCGTCCAATTCTTCACCCAAGACAAGTCCGCGCTTTCAAAAAGTTTCATTTGTAATGCCGTGTTCAAATGGTGAGAGTCTGTGTCTTGTTTCACCAAGCTTCGGATCCGTTCTTGTCCCCTTGTCTTGATGTTGAGTGACATCTGCATTTACATCTTGATCTTCAAGAATTTGGGTAGATGTATATGCTTGTGTGGCTTGAGCTGCTGTTCCCCCTATCTCTATGCCGGGGGTTGTCTTGACTGGAGTGGCGGCAGCTGAGCCAGTGTCCACAATGTTTGTCTTTATTAGTTTGAACGTTGATGACAGCCGGTTGAGTAATTGTCTTTGCTGGAGTTGTAGACTTGCCGGAGGCTTGTGGTTTCAAAAATATACGAAGGAGAGTAGTATCATCAATTGCATTTGGTACAGGAGAGTCTTCTTCTTTGTCTTGACCAAGATCATCATCATGGTGATCATTATCATCATTATTATCATGATCATCACCATCATCCTGATGATCATCTCCACCATCATCTGAGTCGTCACTTTGTCTCCCAGAGGGCTGGGGCATCTTTGCCTTGGCTGCATCAACCAATTCCCATAGTGGGGATTCATCAAATACTCCAACAAGAGTTGTGATTCCTAGAAAATCAAATAACCATGCTTCTTCAGTAAGCATGCCGTCTGTGTCTTGAAGTTGTTGTCTGGAATCCCCTTCCTTCCATTCAAGATATTCTGCAATTCGATCATCTATATCATTTGCAGACAAATGTACAGCTTCTTCTGGAGAGTCCTGATCGTCTTAAGTGTTTTCTTCATTTGGATGCTGTTCATCCTCACTGGCATTTGCTTCTTCTTGCTGTGCTTCCTCATCAGAATCCGCCTCTTCTTCTTCTTCATCAATCAATTTCCCAAAGTCTGTCTTTTCCAGACTTCGCCGGACCTTTTGTTTCTTTCTTTGTCCTGAGGTGTTGTGTGAGGATTTCTTCCTTTTTCCTTCTCCTGCCTTCTTTTGTGGTTTGACATAAGTAAACATGACTTTGGATTCATGCAGTCTGTGGAGTTGTACAGTGGGGACTTTGAGACATTGCAACAGATAGTGCAACTGTATCCCGTATGACTTTTTCACCCAGAATTGTCCTTTCATTGTCTTTCCCTCTTTTATCGCTTTTTCACCTGTTTTTACTTCACCTTGGATTTGTTCTTTGATTCTCAAAAAGAAGTATTTTGACCAATTAAATTGTAGCTTGCTATAGATGATTCCCATTAGCCGCATCCTAATTTCTGTCATGGCATGATTTGCTCCCAACTTTCCTTCAATGGTTTTGCCAATTAGGGCATTCGAACTCATTAAAAGGTCGCTTCAACTCGAGATCTGAGACAGCTTGACTTTTGTGGATCCTGGTTTGCCGTTTTGGCAATGATTGCCCGTAGTCGTCCAAGTCCTGTGGTACCAATGTCACTTTTGCTTGACCCTTATTTGAAAGTTTGAGATGTTTTCGAATTACCTTTGCTGTAATCACAACGACTTTGCCATTTACTGAGATGCTACAATCTTGTCTTCTTCGAACTTGTCACCTTCTTCAAGGGAAGCCCAGCACGATTGTGCGATTTCCGAATGAAATCGGACTTTCATAGCACACCTCGCTTATTGGAGGATTGAGGAAGGTGGATAATTTTAGTTTTTCGCAACTCGCCGCCAACCGTTTGGCATGCTCATCATTTCCACACAGTTTTAGGTAGTGTTCTGCTTGGAAGAATGAACCAGTGGCAATCGATTTTTCGTACCCAGCTTGGGTGATTGAGGAAGATGATGATGCCATTTTTGAGAAGGAGAGGGGTTTAAAAATGAACTTGAGTTTGCAATAGAGATAAACAAGAGTAGGGTTTGTAATTTGCAAGAGAGCGTAAAGATCTCTGAAAATCTCTAAGACTTGTTTATATAGTGCGATTTTGGGTAGTGTGAACGTGGTTTGAATATGGAAGGATTTAGTGACATAATGGCGTGATTCTGTGTATGTAAATCACGATAATCGAGCGTAATGGGGAAGTGGTTTGATAGAGCCCGGGAATCGAGGAGTTTATAATTAAAAAAAATAATATAAGTACCTCCATGATCATAATATGATCGCCACGTGTGTAATCTTTCATAGAACAATCCTCCATAATTTCCTTATTCTCCACGTGTAATCAGAATTGATTTTGTTCACACTCTTAATTTATCCAAGTCTTTAATTCGGTGAAGTGCCTTCGCTGGCCACTTAGCCGTTCTATAGGTTCTTTACTTAGCTGCTCCATTTCACTGTTCCTAACAATCAGTTAAGTTACCTTCGCTGGATGCCGGTGCCTTACTTGCTGCATCTCTTGTAACGGCAAAGGTCGTACCAGTTAATGAAGTCACTTAGCTGATTACTCCAGTTAGCCGCTCTTTGATGCTTAGTCAATTTCAATCATCCCTAACTCAGTTCTCAACATACTAAATCTTTCATAACTGAGTGGTTTAGTGAAGATGTCAGCCAGTTGATCTTCAGTGGGTATGTATTTTAGGATGACATCCCCCTTTTCAACATGGTCTCTGATAAAATGATGTCTTACATCAATGTGCTTTGTTCTTGAGTGTAATACTGGATTTTCTGTAATAGATATTGCACTTGTGTTATCACACTTGATTGAAATTGTTTTCTCTTCTACTCCATAGTCCCTTAGCTGTTGTCTTATCCACAGTACTTGTGCACAACAGCTACCTGCTGCTATATATTCTGCTTCAGCTGTTGATGTAGATATGGAGTTTTGCTTTTTACTGAACCAATAGACTAGTCTGGTTCCTAGCATTTGGCAAGTTCCAGAGGTGCTTTTTCTATCTATTTTGCATCCAGCATAGTCAGAGTCTGAATATGATATCAATGTAAATCCTCCATCTTTTGGATACCAAATACCAACATACATGTTGTCTTGTCTTCTTCCTGCAAGAACTATTGTGTTGGTTTGACTGTGAATCACTTTGCATCCTTCTTTGTTGAAGTGCACATTGTAGCCTTTGTCACAAAATTGACTGATGCTCATCAGATTGAAGTTAAGTCCCTTGACATATGCCACATTCTGAATCTTTAGATTGTTCTTAATTATTGTGCCTTCCCCCTTAATTTTGCCAGGGTTTTCTTTACCTCCAAATGTGACTTTGGGTCCATCAAAAGCTTTGAAGTCAGTGAGCCATCTCTTGTTTCCTGTCATGTGTCTGGAACATCCACTGTCTATGTACCAGACATCCTACAAAACAGATTAATTAAGTTTAGGTACCCAACACTGTTTGGGTCCATACCTGTTAGCAATCATGCCTCCCATACCAAGGGTGTATCCAAAAGGTCTTCTTTTTGGATAATTGAAGTCATCAACTTCATATGTATAAGGCATGGCAGAATAGCTTCTAGTATTTTTACTGAAGGTATTCTGATACTTTTCTCCACCTTTTGGTGCATTTGCATCCTTCTTTACTTTCCAAAATGCAGTAGGAAACCTTTCTTGCTTCATGTGTCTAGGAACAGATTGGTTTTTCTTAAATACATGATGCATTTTGTGGAATGGTTTCTTCTTGTATTTTGCAGGAGCAACATTCCAATCATCCTCTGAAGGGTAAAGTCTTCCTTTTCCTTTCAGATGGTTTTTGTTCTTGATTGACTGGAATGAGGATTTAGTTTGCTGTTTCACTACACTGGGTTTTGACTTCACCGGAACAGGATGATCTGTTGGAGACATGGTCTGTCTCTTTCTAAATTTTGGTCCACTAGTGGTCCTCAATTTAGAATTGTGTTGACCATTATTCCTACGTTCATCCTTGACTGTTGTAGCCAAGACCAGATCTGGATCCAAACCTTTTTGGGGGTTTGTAAGCCGGTGCCTTTAGTGGTGCAAAGGATACCTTCACCGGTGAGGAGATTTCCTTAATCGATCTCATTAATAACGGATGTATGATCATCTGCTTTTGTTGATCATTTAAGTAGGTCTCCTTACTAGTTAATTCAAACTTTGCTTTATCCAGTTCTTTCTTTAACCTCTTATTCTCTTTCCTTAGATCCTTGCATTCCTTTTCCAGATTTCATGATTCTTTTCAATTTCATCAAATTTAGTCATGAGATTTTGGACTAGGTCTCATTGTATCTAATGGAAGACTAGAGGATTGTGCGGTGTTAGATGTGGATGCATTAGATGAAGAACAGAACTAGATGTTACCTCGGTTTCATCTCGACTTTAGCCATTAAACATAGGCTTGTTTCCTCGATCTCCGAGCTATCACTTTTATCTTCATCCAATTCTTTGGTCATGAGACATAGGCATGCTTTTTCATTTTCTGAACTTTCTTCTTCATCACTATCATCTGAGTCATTTTCAGATGATTCTTCATGCTTTTCACTCTGATTCTCGCCTTAAGTGCCTTCTTGCTCCTTTTCTTTTAGATGCTTTGTTTTTCTTCTTTTCATCATCTTTGTCATTTTCTTGAGACAATCACCTTGAAGTGACCTTTCTTGTTGCGCTTGAAGCATCTATATTCATCATCTTTCTTCTTCATGTCTCTGGTTGAGCTTGACTTTTGTTTGATGATGAATTTCCTTTGAATGGCTTCTTTAAACTCACAAAACGCTTTAACTAATAAAGCTACCTTCTTCTTTTAGTTCTTGTGTCTCTTTGTTTGATGCATTCAAAAAAGTTACTTTGTTTGGTGCGTGCTTAATGCAGTTGATTTTGTGTGTCTTTGC
Source organism: Gentiana macrophylla (assembly GCA_026214975.1). Lineage (NCBI taxonomy): Eukaryota > Viridiplantae > Streptophyta > Magnoliopsida > Gentianales > Gentianaceae > Gentiana > Gentiana macrophylla. Next base: position 41,971,237 of record CM047816.1, on the reverse strand, counting down.
CGGAGCACCATCTTCGCCGTTCAATTTGAATTCATGAGCTTTTAATTGGGACATCGCGGTCGAGTGTCGTGCTTGCAAGATTTGTTGTTCCTCTGACATCGATGTTATGATCTTCCATCTTTCGTAGTCCTCTCAAGATCTTCAAGCATACTTCTTTTTGGGGATATGTGTGACCAAGTCATTGCGAGTTCATCGATGATGCTTGAGAATCTATTGTCCATCTGATCAATGGATTCACCTGCCTTCATCTTGAAATTTTCAAACTTCTGTTTTGCAACAGATAGTTTATTTTCTTTGACTGCTTCAGATCCTTCATTGATTAGTGCCAGCTTGTCCCACATCTCCTTTGCTGTTTTGCAATCCTTTATTCTCATGAACATGTTGCTATCTAGAGTCTTTAAGATCATATCTTTTGCTACAAAGTCTAGGTTTGCTCTTCTCCTGTCATCTTTGGACCAATCTTTCTTGGGTTTGTTTATCTCCTTTCCTTGATCTCGCTCCTCGTGCCTACCACAAGAGTGATCATGATTGGGCCGTCGTTGATTACATCCAAATCTCTCCTTATGAGTTCTTTGCAAGATGAGATAACATTCTTATTTTATATTCATCAAAATTATTAACATTGAAAACAGGTATTTTTGACAAGAAGTTTGAGGAATCCATCAGTGCAATTGAAGATATAAATGACAGTGAATGAAAAACTCAGATTTGAAAACTACTTTGAAAATATGTGATCTCCTTGTTACGTAAATTAGATCTGAGCAGTTCTCGATACTAGGAACACTTTGCTCGATACAAATTGTTGGTCCCAAAGAAGGGTGAAACTATAGTCGAGGGGGGGGTGAATGACTATAGTGGAGTTTCAAAACTTTTCTTCTTCTAGTTAAAAGCTTTTGGGCAAATGGATAAGTCCCTTCTTACTATATTGTTTTCAAATCGGTTTAGACAGTCACAGATGCAAATTATGATGTATGCAAATTAAATGAATGCTGTAAAGTAAATTACAGAAATTAAATTGACACAAGGCTTATAGTGGTTCAGGGTGGTGTAATCCCTTAATCCACTCTTCCCCTGTTATGATTGGAGGAATTCACTATTGTTTTCACAGATACAATAGTATGATTGTCCTTGGCTTCCCAAGCTTCACAATCTACAAGACTATCACTCCTTGACTGCAGCAGCTTCAGTGATTCAGTCTTCCTTCTGCTGTTCCTTAAGATCAAGATCCTTCAACAGCTATCACAGATTCAACTCCTTCTCAGATTGCCTCTGATTCAGTTGCTTCAGTTTGATGTGAATGTGATTCACACACTTGCTTGATCAATCCTCAGTTCTGAGTATGACTTTGTAGCTTTGAAGTCTGAGTTGATCACTAGATGTATACTTGTAATTTCAGAGAGAAGGTTTTTCAAATTGACAGAGTTTCTGCTAGATTTTTCTTTCTACCTTGTTTATTTCTTTTTCTATCAATGCCTTCTATTTATAGCCTTGAATACCTTCGTTTTTGAAATTCCGTCCGTTGGCTATATTAATGAGGGAATAATCCTTGATTTTATTCTTGATTCCCCCTTAATTGTATTCTCCTTAATTTCAGTGATCGGATTCTTTCTTCAAACGTATAGCAGATAATCCGTCCTTGATTGATCCTTTAATGATTTGAGCATTTAATGCATGATCTTCTGAAACTTCATCGTATATCAATTCTGGCCTTGTAGATGTCTCTTCGCTGTTTCTAGAACGGTCGAGTGAGCCTACTGACTTAGCCGTCACTTCTTCTTCGCTGTTTTGTTTTCTCTTTGCCGAAAGTCAGTTTACTCAGCCGATTCACTGTTTCCTTCTTTGTTCTAGCATTTGGAGAGTCTTTGAACTTCACTGATCCTTGATTTGGGTGAGACCAGTGTACACCATATTTGAACATTTGAGTTTTATCATTTAAAACATTACTTAGACTCATCCAAGGTCATCGCAGACTTCCTTGGTTATAAGTCAGACCATAGTGTCTCATTTCTTCTCTGCTGGTGCTTGGCTGGCTTTCCTTTGCCGAATATCTGTTTTTGCTTTGCCGTCCTACCAACTAGTACAATACTTGTCTGACTCAACTTATACAACATGTCAGACTCTAAGTAAAGACTTATACAGAGAATTCTAACTTATTTCAGGCTTGCTATAACAGCTAGTATGGCCATCATCAAAACATAATAAAATGTTCCTAACACATCTAGACAGTTGAAGGTACATGAGAAGAATTACCCAACCCATGACTTGGAGTTAGCAGCAGTTGTGTTTGCCCTGAAGATTTGGAGGCACTACTTGTATGGAGTTAAGGCCAAGATCTTCACCGATCACAAGAGCTTGAAGTATTTCTTTACCCAAGAGAATCTGAATATGAGACAAAGAAGATGGCTAGAGTTTGTAAAGGATTATGACCTGGAAATTCAGTATCATCCGGGTAAATCAAATGTTGTAGCAGATGCTCTGAGCAGGAAACCAGTGTTTGCGGTTTCAAGTGTTAAAGAAATGGCAGAAAGATTAGATTGGCTGAGAATCCGAAGCTTTGATCAGATTGAAGACCGGAAGTTTGTGGCACCATTGTTAGCTAGGTCTGAGTTGATGGATGATATTCGGGAGAATCAAGATGAAGAATCAGGTTTGGTTGACTTGAAGTGAGTTGCAAGAGAAAAACCTACGGTTGGCTATGTGTTACATAAGAATGGAAATCTTTGGTACCAGGATCGGTTGTGTGCGCCCAATGTGGGTGATTTAAGATGGAGAGTCATGGAAGAGGCACATAGTATTGCTTTTGCAGTTCATCCGGGAGCTACTAAAATATAAAGAGACTTGAAGGAAAGGTTTTGGTGGCCTCGAAGAAACTGGAGTCCAAGTTCGTTGCAGAGTGTGATACTTGCCAGAAGGTTAAGGCAGAACATAGAAGACCGGGAGGAATGCTTAAGCCGTTGGATATCCCGGAATGGAAGTGGGATAAGATCACTATGGACTTTATCACCGGTTTACCTAAGACGAGAGGCGGTAATAATGCGATTTGGGTGATTGTGGATAGATTGACCAAATCCGCTCATTTCTTACCATATGAGGTCGATATGCCCTAAAAGAAAATGACGACACTATACTTGGATAATAGAGTGAAGTTACATGGAGTACCTATCTCGATAGTTTTGGATCGTGATTCGAGATTCGTTAGTCGATTTTGGAAAAGTTTACAAGGAGCTTTCGGAACCAAGTTGAATTTAAGTGCGTCCTTTCATACTCAGACAGATGGACAATCTGAGAGAACCATCCAAACACTAGAAGATATGCTGAGAGCTTGTGTTTTAGAAGTAGGCGGATCATGGGATGATTACCTACCGGTAGCGGAGTTTTCCTATAACAACAGTTATCATGCAAGTATAAGCATGCCACCGTTTGAAGCGTTGTATGGAAGAAGATGTAGAACGCCGCTGTTTTGGGATGAAGTCGGGGAAAGACAAATCACCGGGTCGGAATTGGTTGAGCAAGCTAAAGAGAGAGTTCAGTTGGTTAAGAAGAATTTGAAGGAGGCTCAAGATAGGCAGAAAAGCTGGGCAGATGTTAGAAGGATACCTCTTGAGTTCGAAGTTGGTGAAAGAGTTTACCTACGAGCTTCACCAATGAAGGAAGTGAAACGTTTTGGACAAAAGGGAAAGCTAAGTCCTAGGTATGTTGGACCTTTCGAGATTCTGGAAAGAGTTGGACCGTTGGCTTACAAGCTTAAGTTACCGGAATCCATGTCAAGAGTCCACAACGTGTTTCACGTCTCAATGTTGAAGAAGTGTTTGACCAAGACGGATGTTGAGACTACTGTTGATCCGGAGATTCTTCAAGACAATCTTTCGTATGATGAGACACTGATCAGAATTTTGGATAGGAAAGAGAAGATGATTAAGAGGCGGTTGATTCCTTTGGTTCTGGTGCAATGGATCAATCATTCACCGGATGAAGCTACTTGGGAAGTTGAGGACGATATGATCAGCGAGTTCCCAGATTTTGTGGACTTACCAGGTATGTTCTAAGTTTCGAGGACGAAACTCCTTTAAGGGGGGAAGAATGTAATATTCCGATTTTCGGGAAAGGGCAGACGTGTCATTTTGCGAAAACGAAATATTGGGTTCGGTTCCTTTTATTCGGAGTTTAATTATTTAGTTAAATATATGTAAAGTTTTGAAATATATGCATATATTTAAGGGGAAGAAAATCTGATTTAATAAGGGTGATTAAGGGAAATCATTGAAATTAGGTAATTTTGGGATTTTCCCTATTTAAGGAAAAATCAACCTAATCAGCCCTATAATCTTTTAATCAGATTTTCCACCTCTAGAACTCACCTTCTGCGCGTGGGAGAGAGCAAGGTTAGGGCTGAGAGTTTTGTTCATCGATTGCTAAGTCAATTCTTGACGGTT